>WOXC01008289.1:0-90257 GCA_011680675.1 Gymnobelideus leadbeateri
GGTGGATTTTAATATACACATACTTGTTTTTTCCTTGCCAAATTTGTGATTTCACTGGAATAGGGAACTCTTGGTTAAAGAACAGATTAATTGACTTTCCCAGAAGGGTCACATTGTCAGTATCTGGCAGAAGGCAGAATTTGAACCTGGGGCTTTCTGACTCCAAGCCGACTTTATGCCTATACCATATTGTCTTACATGCATGATACACAAATATATACATACATATGTGGATATACGTATGTATGCATTTATACACACAACAAGCTCTCATGTTGCCCCAAATTTTCAACTGTTCAGGGAGAAAGGAGGAGCAAGAACTCAGTTTGGCAAGAGGTGAAAGTCTGGGACATCATGAGGACCTTTAGAGTGAGCTGCATTAGGCAGAGAGTTGACTGTCCCTGGACTCCAGGAGGTAGATTAGTGAAGAAAGGTGGCAATACACACTTCTTCCATTTTGCAGTTTTACCTGAGGTCCCATATAGCCTGGGGCAGCTAAGTGGCACTTTGACTAGAGGAGGCTGGAGTCAGGAAGAACTGAGTTCAAATCCAGACTAAGACACTAGCTGTGAGACCCTGGGCAAGTCACTTAACCCTGTTTGCCTCAGTTTCCTTATATGCAAAATGAGTTGGAGAAGGAAATGGCAAACCACTCCATTATCTTTTCATAAAACTAAACAAAACCCAAACTCCGAAGAGTTCCAACAGTGCGTCCGGCTGGACCAGCTTCCCCTTCCACGTTCATGTGTTGTAGCACTCCTTGGTTCCACTGGGTGGCAATGTTGGGCTGCTCGAGCCGGGCTTTACGTTGACTCTCCTTCCCTCAGTGTTTTATGCGATTACAAAGCAAGCGAGCAACAAAACCCAGACTATTTAAATTCCCTCTCAGAGAAACTTTGGCGCAGCCAGTTCAAGAGAGCAAGCTGCCCCAGTGATTTGGAGGGCAGGAGGAGGGACCTGGAATTCAGAGGCTCAGCCTTGCCCCTCCCTTCTCGTTACCTGGAGGGACGAGCTCTTCCAGCTGTCAGGCGTCACCTGCACTCCTGGTCCGGCATCACGGCCCCCCGCGGGGCTGTCAGCTAAGGTCCCGGACGCACACTGCCTCGCTACCTTCGGCTCCTCTCCGACTGGAGGAAAAGGCGACTGCCCAGACACATCTGCTGCCCCGAGGAGCCGGGGAGGCGAGCCCTGGTCCTAGGCACACGGGCACCTGTGCCGGGCGAGCAGAGCCATGCCCGCGACTGTTCAACCAACGCTGCGGGGGGCCTGAGGCCGGGGACCCGGAGGTCTCTCTCTCTCCATTTGCAGCCCACTGCTGAGAGTGACCAGTGACTGTGGCCCAGGTCACAGGACGGAGGGGCCTTGAGAACTCTGACTAGTCCATAGATTCGATTCAGTCCAATGCAATTCATGCCGTACTTCTTAAGTGACTCCTATCCCCCCCCCCCCCCCAAGTGCTTGGCACCAGATGGAAAATGGGCGGGGGGAGAGGAGATGTGCGAATAAGAAAAGATCTGTGATTTAATCCACACTAGGAACTTCCCAGAATGAGGACTCCCTCCCGCTACAGAGACTGAAACTCCTTTATACCTAGAGGATATTAGGGCACATGCCTATAGACACACAGTAAGTGTTAGAAGCAGGATTTGAACCTAGGTCTTCCACACTCCACCCCCAGCATGCCACTGGCACAGATACACCCAGTGTTGGAGTGTGTGGGTGTATAGACCGTCTCCAACTCAAGGAGCTTTTAACCCGAGCCAGATATACAATACAGTGACCATAGGCTCATAGTCCTAGCACTGAAAGGCACAGTTACCTAGTATACCCCCTTCATTTTACAGGTGAAACTGGGGTCCAGAGAAGTTGTGACTTGCCCAAGATCATACAAATAGAAAGTAGAAAAGCTGAGATTTGAGCTCGCTGCTGTAACTCCATATTTTGTTCTCTTTCCTCTGAATAAAGAAGCTGATACAAGGTAGAATGGGGATCAGGGCAAAGGGGAGATCCAGACAGAGTGCTCAGGAAATGTTTGAAGAGCGCCAGATTACTTCCAGCTAGAGGTGAAAGAGACAATTAGGGAAGATTCCGTGGAGGAGGTGGCACCTGACCTGGATCATGAAGGATGAAGGTTTTTGACAGTCTGAGATGAGGAGGATTAGGTTACAGGAGAAATTCAGGGAATGAGGGATAGTGCATAGGAGTATGTAGAGAAGAGAGATGACAGGACAAGGTTGTGGAACCTTGGAGAACCAAGGAAAGACATGGTATCGTGCAAAGCTTTGGATTTGACTTGGCTACCCACTACCTGTGTGACTGGGAAAAGTAACCACCTTTGGGGGCTTCCGTTTACTCATCTGTACAAGGAAAGATGAATGAAGTTCCATCCAGCTCTAGATTCAGAATCCTATGACTGAATGACTAAGTGATCTCTAAGGTCCCATTTAGCTCAAAATCTATGATTCTAGGGGTTCAAATTCTCCAGTTTGTAGAATTCATACAGCCAGAAAGAGAGGTTAGAGTCAGATTATGTAGGACCTTACAAGGTAAACTGAATCCATATCTTATCCAACAGGGTCTGGAACAAGGTGTAACATAGGTGAGAAAACTGAGACACAGAAAGGCAAGGGAGATGCTCATGTTGCTAATTAGTGGGAGACTTGGATCTAAAAGCAATTCCATTATTTGACAGGAGTTTAACAGAGCACCCTTCCAGGAATATTAATTTTCACAGGAGACTGAAAAATTGAGTTCAATTCAGTCCAACATTTTAAAAAGTATGCAGAAGGCACTGCACTAGGACCTGAGGAAGATACAATGATTAACTAGCTTAAGGAGTTTACAGTCTATTGGTGGAGAGAAGACTTGTAAATAAGCGATTATACAGAAAAGAGAATAAGTAACTGTATAAAAGGTACAAACAAAGTGGTCAGAGGAGTCAGGATTTAGAGCTGGAAGATACCTCATTGTTTTACAGATAAGGAAACTGAGGCCCAGGAAAACAAAGTGAAATGCCTAAAGTCACACATGTATTCAGTAACAGAGATACGATTTTGACACCAAATTCAGGGACTCTTTTTCTGTGTCAAAGTTCTAAGGAGGGGAAGACCCCTTCCAAGATGGGGGATTAGGGAAGGCTTCAAGGAAGAGCTGTCATTTGGAATCTCGAGGTCCAAAAGAAGCCTTCTGACTCTTGAGCCAAGTGCCATTTCTACTCCTCCAGGATGCCTGTCAGGAGAATACAGGAGTGTTAATACTTTCTGAGACAGGCTTTTGGTTCATACCGAAGAGCTGCAGGCAGAGCCAAACCCAAGTCTCCTGGACTCTAGGTTGCACCACTCTACCATGTGGATAGGGACGAAAGAAGAAAGGAAGAAACATAAGGTCCCAAAGATCAAAATGGGCGGGATGGTGCCTAATTGTCTCTTTCACCTCTAGCTGAAAGTAATCTGTCCCCTTCAAACATTCCCGGAGTACTCTGGATCTCCCCTTTGCCCTGATCCCATTCTACCATCCTATGAAGTCATTCCCTCAAAATTCCCACACCACTCAGCTAAGAGAACCCCAAAGTCTGCTAACAGTATGTTCTGCCACACCAAAGGCAGGGAGCAAAGAGAAGATGAAAGGTTTCCTTTGGTTATACCAGCTCCCATATGCTGCTCAAAGTCAGAGCTGTCCTTCTGAGTGAGTGGAGTGGGCTGTACCCTTTCTACTATTATTTTAGAAACCTCAGGAAACCCCACCCCATCCAAAAATTTCTTACCCTCCAGTCCTTTTCAGAGTTAAAGGATCTGAAAGGACCTTAAGTTCTCTAGATGAGCTGATGCTTCAACAGGAAGTCCCAGCATCCTGGCCAATCATCATCCAGCCTCTACTTCAAGATTGCCAGTGATGAAGAGCGAATTTTCTACTCCTGGGAGCAAGCAACCTATTCCAACCTGTTCTAGACATCTTTCTCTTTATGTTCTCTAAACATACCTAATCCCTCTTCTGTATGATGGCCCTTCAGATACTTGAAGACGTATTTACCCTAAGCCTTCCTTTTTCAGGTTAAAAGACCCAGTTACTTCAACAGACACGGCTTGACCTCCCATCCCTTTAATTACCTCAGTTGCCCTTCTCTGGACATGCTCCCATTTGATATTATTATGTCTAAAACGTGACATCCAGTTCATACACATATTTCCTGGTTTCTCTGAAACTGACAAGCATAACCAAGAGAATAATTTATACAACAATAACATTATAAAAAAGCAAAACAAAACAAAATCAAACAGCTTTGAAAGACTTCAGAACTCTAATCAATGCCACCATCAACCATGGTTCCAAGAGCCCCAGGATAAAGAATGTTCCCCACAGCCTCGATATCAACAATATGACACACATTTTTGGACATGGCCAATGTGGGGATTTATTTTGACTATGCATATTTGTTTCAAAGGTCTTCTTTTTTCTTTCCTCCCAGGATGGGGGATGGTGGTGAGAAGAGGATGAAACTAATGTTTCTAATTGAAAACAATTGCTTTTTTTAAAAATGGGGCACCCAGAACTGAACACAGTGTTCTGAATATATCTGGGTATGGCAGAATGCCATGAAACTATGTCACTTTCCATGTTCTGTATAATATCATGAAACCCTGGGGAAAAGGGTTAGATTTAGAACCAGAAATTCTGAGTTCAAATCCTAGCTCTGCCATTGTGGGACTTCAGCAAGTCACTTACTTACTATCTCTGGGCCTCAGCTTCTTCATTTATAAAATCAGGGGACTGGACTAGATGGCCTCTTCGTGTACCTCTGAAATCTGAATCTATGATCCTTTGATCCAAGGTATGGGAAGTACTTTTAGACATTTGTTTCTTTTGGGTTTTGAAGTATGAACTCAATTAAAAGGCAATTACATCTTAGACCATTGTCAACTATCACTTAGTTCAGTTGTTCCAGGTGTGTCTGACTATTCATATCCTGGAGTGGTTCGCCATTTCCTTCCCCAGCTCATTTTACAGATAAAGAAATTGAGGCAGGCAGGATTAAGGCTTGCAAGGGTCACACAGCTAGTAGGTGTCTGAGACTGGATTTGAACTCAGAAAGATGAGTCTTCCTGACTTCAGACCTGGCACTCTATCTACTGCACCACTTAGCTGCCCTTCAACCAACACTTTAGGGAAGATTTATTCATACTATCTCAGACCTTGGGCATGTCACAAAACTCTATGAGCTCCAGGTCCCTCATCTGCAAAATGATGAACTTGAATTCATGTCTCCTAAAGTTTTTTCCCCCAGTTCTAATATTCTAACGTTCGGGGTGGCTAGGTGGTGCAGTGAATAGAGCATCAGCCCTGGAGTCAAGAGGACCTGAGTTCAAATCTGACCTCAGACACTTAACACACACAAAAAAACTAGCCATGTGACCTTGGGCAAGTCACTTAACCCCAATTGCCCTCCCTCCCAAAAAAGCAAACTAATATTCTAATGTTCTAAGAAGGTTGCTTGAGTTGAAGAGAGCAGGGCTTCTGACTAGCATTCTAGGGTGATTTGATGCTAAAAATAGATTTCACAATTTTCCTTAGAGCCAGCCCCATACTTACAGAAAATTAAACATGCATTTTATTGACTTGAGCCCCTAAGACAGTTAGCCCAGACTGTTCTGTTTGTCACTTTAATGCCTCCTCACTCAGATTTTTTTTTAGCAGATTTAGTATTTCTTCTCTTCCAAAAGCAAGACTTATAATACAGTGGAGGTATATTTTCCTCTGAGTATGACAAGGAATATCTGATCATATTCCCTAGTTTCCTTACTAGGCCACCAACAATTTCAACATGAAGCAAACCTCTTGACTGTCATGATATTGTTACCCCTGGTCAGCTGAGCAAGATTTCACCAACAAAGTCTTTGCCAAAGAAAAGCTTTCACATCATCAATAGCAGGAGGAAGAAGAATGCTGAGTCTGTGAATCCAGGCAATGCAGTAACTGTTTGGAGTCAGGGTCTTACTGGACTGTTCTTGAGAGTGGAAGAGCTAGTCCAAAAACAGCAGCAGCAGAAGGAACAAGGAGAAATGGGCTAGAACAGTATGGGCTAGAACAGTATGGCTAGGAAAGAACAATAGAGTTGGAATCAGAAGATCAGGTTTCAAATCTTGACTCTTCTGCTAATTTTGACTTGGGTGACAATTACTATGTCTTCTTAGTTTTTTGGGGGGAGGAAGCAAGAATCTAGTTCATACCAAATGGTAAGAATGATGCCAAACCCCACCAACAGTGTGTTTCTTTTGCCCTGGAAATTCTCTCCCTCCCCACTCCCCTTAGGTGTCCTTATTTCTTAGGATCAGATATTTGGAAGGAAATATGGGGGCCACTGAGTCTAGCACCCTTATTTTACAGATGAGGAAAATAAGGTACAAAGTCTGAACTCAAATATAAGAGAGGGCAGATTGGGGCAAGGGGTATTCAGTATGCCATCTTGGCATGGGGGGTAGGGGAGAGATGGGAAGAAAATCTGTAACTCAAAATCTTTGGGAAATGAATGTTGAAAATTAAAAATAAAATTTTAAAAATTTAAAAATAATGGGGTGACTATGTGGCACAGTGAGTAGAGCCTCAGCCCTGGAGTCAGAAGGACCTGAGTTCAGATCTGACCTCAGACACTTAACCCACACACAAACAAAAACCTAGCCATGTGACTTTGGGCAAGTTACTTAATCCCAATTGCCCTCCAAAAAAAAAAATTAAAAATAAGTCTGAATTCAGGTGTTCTTGATTGCAAGTAGTCTCCTATCTGCCCTGTCCACTGTTCCAGGTCACCCCTCATTTTATTCAGTGATGTCTGCAAAGATTAATATTCCTCAGCTGTTCTTCTTTGTAAGGGTGAGACATGTCTGCTTTTGCCCTACACTCCTCCATGGATATTTGTTCAGATTTCCCAGGAAGCACATATTCCTGGACAGTGCACTCATACCCAATGCTAACAGAGCAAAGCATCTAAATGTTCATCACCATCCAAAAGGAGGCTAGCTCTACTCCCAACTTCTCAATCTCTGTCCTGGACTTCTCAGTATTTTAATTGGTGAGAAGATAAGAGCGTTTCCTGCTTCTTGATCTCCACCTCAAAGTTTTTAACCTTTTGATTCGTCACAGCCTTGCTTATGGTGTCTGTAGTTTAAACCTGCCTGCCTTTGGCAAAAAGGCTACACAAATAAGTTAGGGATATTTCCAAGCAAGTGAAAGCTTTATAGATATATTTTGCTTGTAGTCCTGGTGGTACCTCTCAACTTGCAGAATTGAGTCAACATTTGCCTCAAGTTTAAGGTGTTCTGAATATCTGCATTCCTAGAAAAACATAGCTCATGAGCCCCCACTGATGTATTTCATATAATTGTCAAACAGAAGATGTAATTAGTTGTAGACAAGGACATTTAATGAAATGGCATAGTAAAAAAAAGTAGTGATGAAATATTTCTCCTATAATAGACACAAAATAATTCCCACAAATACAACAATGGGAAGAATGAATATGAGCAGGTAAGGTACATAGGATAGTACACATACAAAGAGCATACGTGGCCCCGTTGCACATGTGAAGAGTTACATATATAGGAAACACGTGGCCAGGGCACATGCATGAAAGGAAAACTCAGATGCTGTAAAGCTATTGAGGTCTTTTAATGCCGTTGTCATTATGTTCTTTTGCTGGGCCTGTTCACCACTGTATTGTAGTCTCTGGTTCACGTTGCTTGGCTAGATGCTGCTCCTCTTAATCCTGTTCAGCTGGATATTATAACTGCCAGATGTTAAGACAGTGGTGGATGCTACTCACTGCCTCCAGCCTCCAGCTTCTAGCTCAGCTGAAATTCTTTCCTTTCTCTTCCTCAAGGGAAGGGCAGGCATAGCCTTGCTCCTTGAGCTTAAAGCCCTCAGGTTTTTCTTGCTTGACCTCTTTTAGAAGAAGACAAAACAAAAACAACCCTTTTCTATGGAGGGAAAGATCTTCTCTGCTTTTTTCCTTACAGAGTGAATTGCCTATTTCCCCATATTCTTGGCTATAAGACCTCTCATGTTCCCAGAAAGAGAGTCTCGGCTCCAGATGCCTATCTCTTTAGAACAAAGAGCAGAAACAATCTTAACCAAGTAGCTAATGCTCACATCTCTCTTTCCTTTGGGCTAAACTTCTTGGTTGCAGAGTTAGTGTCTCTGTGGGCAAAGTTATTCTAGGTCATAATATACTAGTCCCAATTTTAATCCCAGAAAGGTAGACTATAAATCAGGTTATGATTATTTTCCTAATAACTATCAGACAGTTCTTGGGGGTATGGGGTTAACAACTAACCCCAAATCTTTCCCATTCACTATTGTATATGATTGGGCCCAGGAACAGGTGCAGAGACAAAGCTAAGCCCAGGGGGCAAGGTCATTTTCTTTTCTACCTGCCTAGCTGCATTCCTGGCTTTTCATATGGAGATGTGGTCAGCCAAAGCCTGAAAAGGGATTTAAATTACACCCTTACAGACCTAATGATATACATTTATTTCTTTTACTCCAAGGGAGGGGAAGTCTCCCAAATGGCTTTGCCTCCATGGTCTCACCAGACAGAGCAGAACTTTCTTAAATTGCATGGTACAGTGGATTATTTGTGCATGTAAGTGTGTATAGAAGTCCCAAAGACTGGGGGTGTGGGTGGAGAGGTGGCAAAAAGGGGGAAGCCTCCTGTGTAATTTACAGATGAGCTATTCAGATAATCTGTAATTGAGGGTCAATCTAACTGTCACTTTTAGGGCCTTAATAATCCAACCTACTGGATTATTATTATTAAACTGAGCCTACATCAGGCCTCAGTTTTTTCATCTCTGAAATAAAAAGGGGTCGAATTATATGATCTCCACGATAACTTTCAGACCTAAATACACTGATCCCATGAGTTGGAGTCCAGAACAAAAAAAGGCTTGAATGAGAAATATGGCATCAGGAAGGCCAGGAAAATAACATAAACTAGGAACAGCTTAAACATAAACTAAGGGACAGTTTGCTGCCCTCAGCACACTCTCTGGTAGACCATCGTTTTATAGAAAGATCCTGATTTTATTTTTTAAAATTAATTTATTTTTAGTTTTCAACATTCATTTCCATAAGTTTAAAATTTTCTCCCCCTTCTTCCCCCTGCTCCTTCCCTAAGATGACATGCAATCTGATATAGGCTCTACATAGACATTCCAATTAAAAGTTCCTATTTTCACATTAGTCATGTTGTATAGAAGAATTATGATAAACAGGAGAAACCATGAGAAAGAAACACAAACAAAAAAATAGTCTGCTTTGCTCTGCATTCAGACCATAATTCTTTCTCTGGATATGGATGGCAAAGATTCTGATTTTAAAGGATCAATACTAAGATATGCCAAGAATCCCATAAATGATCTAATAGGAGCCCCAAATTCTAGCTAGTTCTAAGCAAGATGTTGTGGGAGACACAAGAGACTTATGAAACTGGCCTGCAGCTGAATGGGAACAAAGGAAATAGAGAACAATTCCCATTATTGGTTTAAATAAAGGAAGCATTTTCCCTCCATATCTGGCTGGTATAAAACCTGAAAGAGACCTGTAATCAGTGATATTTTTCAGTGTTTGCCTATTTTTTCTCCTTCAAAAGGGTTCTCATTTTTAATGCAGTCTGTCTTTGAGGCAGTCTATATTTGGATCAATGTAAAAATATAATAATAGGTAAACTTTAAATCATTTTTCAATGTTTCAAAGCTCTTTTTGCCTCTTATCTCATTTGATCCCCACTATATAATCCCACAAAGAGGGCACAGCAGCTGTTATTCCCATTTTCACAAGTGAGGACACTAACTTCTCAAGAGATTGATTCCCCCATGATCACACAATTAGACATCATCAGGTCCAGGATTCAGTGTGGTTGATGTGGAAGCACACTGAGGGCCACCTTGTTTATTCTTTTAATAATAAGAATTCACCTTTTCTAATTATCTTTTTATAAAGTCCTCGATCTAGTCTGAATGAGGGAACCTTTGTCTTTTTTTCTAAGTTATCAGTTGTGAAGCGATGTCCTCTCCTGAAATCTTTTCACTACATTCTTATTGATGTAAATTATATTTATTAAATTTCTTTTCAATTATTCTCATTGACTTTCTAATGGGAAGAGGCCTGCTCAGCCCAGGAAGGACTCTTTCCTGAAACTGGTTGGAATAATGATCAGACTAAGGAGGTCTTTGATTAATTCAATTCATAGAAGTATCTGTTGAGGGGCGGAGCCAAGATGGCGGAGTAGAAACAGCTCATCCAAGCCACTCTGCCCCCAGATTCCCTCCAAACTATGTAAAAGGGTACTCTGAACAACTTCTGGAGCCCCAGCATCCACAGAACGACACAGAGAAGCTAACCTCCTGCTGAGGACAGCCCAGCAGCCCTACAGGAAGGACCAGCTCAGCACTCTGGGAGCCAAGCCGAGCCGAGCTGAGCCCAGGTCCGCGTGAGCCGAGGTTTTAGCCCCAGGGTGGCAGGGCCAGCAGCTGGCTGGAGAGACCCCAGAACACCAGCAGCTGTGGCAACTCCAGAATTATCAACATAGACATGCCTAGGACAAAGTGAGAGGTTAGTGCCCTATGGACTTTGGGACCAGTATTTGGGGAAAGCGTCGGCTCCCTCCCCTGGGGGCTAGAAGCCACTGAGGAGACACGCCATTTTGTAGTTTTCAGAGGCAGCTCCAGCTCCTGGCCTGCCAAACTGTAGGGAGATCCAGCGATCAGTCTTGGGGGTAATCGCTCTTGCTATAACCTCCCTGGATCTGGATTGTGATCTGGGGTGGAGGTCGTGGGTGGGTTTCCAGCCTCCAGAAACGGAAGTTGCCCTCCCACACGTTCGGGACAAAAATTCCCCTATCTGTCCACAAAGACATATTGTGGCAACAAGCCCAAAAGTCAAGTAATTAAGTGGCAACATGCCAAGGCAAAGGAAACAGAAAAAGGCAACCCTAGACTCCTATTCTGGGGGCATAGAGCGGGAAAAGGACTGTGAGGTCAGAAGTCCTACTCCAAAAGCCCCAGGGGAAAACATGAGCAGGTTGCAGGCCATAGAGGACCTTAAGAAGGACTTTAAAAATCAAATAAGAGGGGCGGCTAGGTGGTGCAGTGAGTAGAACGTTGGCCCTGGAGTCAGAAGGACCTGAGTTCAGATCCGGCCTCAGACACTTAATGCACACACAAACAAAAACCTAGCCATGTGATGTTGGGCAAGTTACTTAACCCCAATAGCCCCCCAAAAAAAGAAAAGAAAAGAAAAGAAAAGAAAAAAATCAAATAAGAGAAGTGGAGGAAAAATTGGAAAGAGAAATGAGAAGGATGCAGGAAAAGTATGAAATGAGGGTCAACAGCCTGACTGAGGAAAACAACACCTTAAAAAATAGACTAACTCAAATGGCAAAGGAGGCCCAAAAGGGCAATGAGGAGGAGAATGCCTTAAAAAGTCGAATTTGCCAGATGGAAAAAGAATCTCAAAAGTTCACTGAGGAGATTCATGCCTTCAGAGTTAGACTGGGGCAAATGGAAGCTAATGACTTTATGAGAAATCAAGATGCTGTTAAGCAGATCCAAACAAATGAAAGAATAGAAGGCAATGTGAAATATCTCATGGGAAAAACCACTGACCTGGAACATAGATCCAGGAGAGACAATTTAAAAATTATTGGACTACCTGAAAGCCATGATCAAAGAAAGAACCTAGAAATCACCCTTCAAGAAATTCTCAAGGAAAACTGCCCTGATGTTTTAGATCCAGAGGACAAAATAGAGGTTGAAAGAATCCAGAGATTACCTCCTGAAAAAGATCCCAAAAAGAAAATTCCCAGGAATATTATAGCCAGGTTCCAGAATCCCCAGATCAAGGAGAAAATACTACAAGCAGCCAGGAAGAAACAATTTCAATATTGTGGAAACACAATCAGAATAGCACAGGACCTGGCAGCTTCTACACTGAGGGATCGAAGGGCATGGAATATGATATTCCAGAGGGCAAAAGAGCTGGGACTGAACCCAAGAGTCACCTACCCAGCAAAACTGAGTATTTTGTTTCAGGGGAAAATATGGTCATTCAGTGGAATAGAGGACTTTCAAGCATTCTTGAGGAAAAAACCAGAATTGAATAGAAAATTTGACATCCATACACAAGAAGCAAGAGATGCCTGAGAAGGTAATCAGGGAAAAGAAATCAAAAGGAACTTATCAAAGTTGAACTATTTACATTCCTATATGGAAAAGCAATAATGTGACTGATGATATCTTTCTCACTATGAAAATAATGGAAGAAGGGTGTGTGGTCATATGAATACATATGTGAATGTGTGTGTATATGGTTACAGTTATATATGGATAGAGGGCATAGGTTGAATTTGTTGGGAAGGGAGGATACTCAAGGGATGAAATTATGAGGTGAGAGAGGAAAGTGGCAAGAAGAGATGGGGAGAGACAGGGGAGGGTAAACTATCTCATGTAGAAGAAGCAAGGGGAAGTGGTTGCAAGGGAGGAGGAGAATAGGAAGGCAAAAAGGCAAAACCACATTCTCATTGAATTTGGTTCAGGGAGAGAATGACATACGTACTAAATGGGATATCTCAACCTACAGCAGAATAGGGGGAAGGGGCATGAGAGGAGAGATGATGGATGGGAGGGCATCCTTGGGGTGAGGGGAGGTTGGAAGTATCCACTATAGAAGAGGGAGAGGATCGTGTAGGGAATGGACCAGGTGGGGGTGGGATGAGTGGGAGGGAATTATAAGCAGCCTTGTACAATATATCTACTATGGTAATGTTTTGAATAGCTAGACATGTACAACATATACTGAATTACTTATCTTCCCAGAGGGAATGGGTGACAAGGGAGGAAGGAAATGGATCTGAAATTCAAGGTCTTAAGATTAAATGTTTCAAATATATATAAATACTATTATTAATGCTCTTTTGCTTGTAATTGGGAGATAAGATGTGCAGGCATTGGGATTCAAAGATTCACCTTCCTCTAATGGAAAAGTCAAAGGGGGTATGGGAGAAGGTATGGGAGAGAGCAGATTGGAGGAAGCGATATCTTTCGGGACTGCTATTCTGGGAGGGTGGGTAGGGGAAAAACAGGGGGGGAAATGATTGTAACTCAAAATCTGGCATAAATGAATGATGTAAAACAGAAGTTAATAAAGCATTTGTTTAATAAAAAAAAAGAAGTATCTGTTGAGTTTACCTTTGACCAACTTGAAAGGGAAATCCTTACAGGCTGTGGTTAATAAGTGATTGAATGGTTTTAGGGAAATGATTCTCCAGGGTAAAGAGAAAGTCGTTACTATTGTTCTGTTTGATCAATCAAAACTGTTACCTTAACTTGTTACTCATGTTTAATCTTTTTTTTTTTTTTGGAGGGGGGAAAGTAGGGCAATTAGGGTTAAGTGACTTGCCCAAGGTCACATGGCTAGTTTTTTGTGTTAAGTGTCTGAGGCAGATTTTGAACTCACGTCCTCCTGACTCCAGGGCTGGTGTACTATTCACACTGTGCCACCTAGCTGCCCCCCTCATGTTTAATCTTGATAACAGAATTTGGTCTTTTTTTGGGAATACTATAAATTGTGAGTAGAAATGGCTTGCTTGAGAGAGATTCTCAAAGGCACATGGATTTCTTTCTCTTTGAATTTTCTCTCTCTAAGAAGAAAGGCTTAAAATTACTTAATATATTTGTTTCTGAAATATTTGCACCTAAATGGCAGTGTTCTGAGACTTTCTTCCATGATGAGGAGGCATGGCTAGACAACATGGCTAGACAAGTATGTGTGGAAAAAAGTCTGGGAATTTAGTGGACTACAAGCTCAATATGAATCTTCACAATTACATGGCAACCATAAAAAATGATTCATTCTTAAAATATAACAAGAGAGGTAAATTGTCCAGAACCTAGGACTTGATATATTCTGCTGACATCATTTGGAGCATCATCTGTTCCAAGTACCGAATAATTATTTTGTTATATTGCTGTGTAGTCACAAATGTATCATTCCCTCTCAAGATGTGGATTACCATTAGGGGAAAAAATTAAAACTAAAAGGACCATTGACTTAGAGCTAGAAGGATTTAAGAAATCATTGAGACCTTTCTTCTCATTTTATAATTGAATGATATGGAACTCAGACTTATCTAACGTCATACAGGTGGTAAGTTACAATTTTTTGTTGTTCTGAACATAACAAAAAACAAGATAAGCATTTTAATATATAAAGTAGAACCTAAAAAGATTATACGTGAGACTGAATTTCTATTATGTATAGTTTGCTCTTTTTTTTTTTTTAGCACATAATCAATTCAATATATAACTTTCTTTTTTTGGGGGAGGGGAAGACAAGATACTTGTACTTTTTTTTTTTTGAGGCAGGGGTAAGTGACTTGCCCAGAGTCACACATCTAGTAAGTGTCTGAGACCAGATTTGAAGCAGGTCCTCTTGATTCCAGAGCCAATGTTTTATCCATTATGCCACCTAGATTCCCCTAATATATAACTTTCAAAGTTATCTTGCTTGTCTGTGTTTTCTTTTGCCTTCCTTTTGTTTTAGTGTATGTGCACATGTGCGTGCGTGTGCATGTGCATTTTGTGAAGTAATCAGGGTAGCTAGTAAGTGTCAAGTGTTTGAGGCTGGATTCAAACTCAGGTCCTCCTGGGCTGGTGCTCTATCCACTGAGCCACCTAGCTGCCCCTAATCAGAATATTTTTTAAGTGCTTCAATGACTCCCATGTCTTTTCCTTTTAATTTCTTTTCCCCCCTCCCTTTGGATACTCTGTTTATACCTCCTTCCCATCCCATTTAGAAAAATAATGAAAAACAAAACCTTCATAGCAAATATGCATAGTCAAGCAAAAAAAATTCTCACATTGTTCCAAAGGAAGAAATTCAAGTTTATTAACAGTCATATAAAAATCTCTAATAATCAGAAAAATGCAAATTAAAGCAACTTGGAGGTTCCATCTCACACCTATCAAACTGGGCAAAGATGACAAAAGATGAAAATGACAAATGCTGGAGTGTAAGTGGATTCCCACAGTTCCACTAGTACATTATTGGTGGAGCTGTGAATTGTTGCAGCCATTCTGGAAGGCAAATTGGAACTAAGTCTAGATTGTTAACATACAGTGTATATACTTTTACTTTGCTTTACCACCAGTAGGACTATTTCCCAAAGAGATTAAAGAAAAAAGAAAAGGACAATATATACATAGATAATTTTTTTGTGACACCAAAAATGGGAAACCAAAGGGCCCTTCTCTTATTAGGGAATGACTAAACAAACTGTCATATTTAAATGTAATAGAATATTGTTTTGTCATAAGAAATTATAAAATGGACAGTTTTTTAAGAAACTGGAAAAACATTTATAAACTGATGCTGATGAAAGTGAACAGGACAAGAGAAACACTTTATATAATGATTTAAAAAGTATAGAGAAAAACATCTATTGATGTAATCATATGATTTTAAAAAATTTGTTATGAATTTGATTAATCAAGGTTATCATTTTCCTTATGTTAAACCAATTCCTGGTATGTCCAACCTTGTCATAGTGTATCATCTTTATCATACATTGTTTTAAACTGTGTTAATATTTTATTTAAAATTTTTGCATCTATGTTTATTAGATACTTTGGGCTACAGTTTTCTTTTTTTAATTTTAATTCTCCCTGGTTTGTATATCAAGATCATTTCTGGGTCACAGAAGGAATTCAGTAGGGTTCTTTCTTCTGATATTTTTGCAAACAGTGTAATATTAGAATTAATTGTTCTTTCAGTATTTGATAAATTCACTTGTGCATTTATCTGGTACTAGAAATTTCTCTTTGTAAGTTCATTTATAGCTTGTTCAATTTCTTCCTTTAAATTTGGGTTGTTTAAATCCTTTATTTCTTATTCTGTTAATTTGGGGATTTTATATTTAATAATAAAACTAGCATTTATATAGTGCATTGTGTTAAGTGCTTTACAAATATTCTCTCATTTGATCCTCACAACAACCCTGGGAGGTAAGTGTTATCATTATTCCTATTTCATAGTTGAGGAAATTGAGGTGAACAGAGGTTGTACCTTGCCAAGGTTGCACAACTAGTAAGTGCTTGAAGCTGAATTTGAACTCAGATCTTTCTAACTCCATGTCCAGAACTCTATCCATTGCACCACCTAACTGTGCCTTGTAAATATTCATTTATTTATTTAAGTTGTTTTGATATTAGGAAAATTATAAACTAAATCAATGACATGAGTAACAAAATCAACAAAAAATCATATAACCATATCAATAGATTTAGAAAAGCCTTTTGAGAAAATATAACACCCATTTATAATAAAAAAAAACACTAGAAAATACAGAAATAAATGGACTTTTCCTTAAGCTGATCATTAGTATATATTTAAAACTAAGTACTACCAATATATGTAATTGAGACAAACTTGCGTCCTTTCCAAAATAATGGTATTGAACAAGGATGTCAACTGTTACAATTTCTATTTGATATAGAATTAGGAATGCTGGCTACACCTACATATCAAGAAAAATAAAGACAATAAACATAGGGAAAGAAGAACCAAAATTGTCACTTTTTTCGATGATATGATGGTATACCTGAAGAACTCAAGTCAACTATAAATTAATTGAAATAATTGTTAACTTCAAAAAACTTGCAAGATATTAAATAAATCCACACAAACCATTAATATTTCTATATGATACTATCAAACTCAAATAGGAAGGGAGAGAAAAGAAAATTCTACTTAAAATAACTGTAGAATATAAATTTGAGAGTCTAACTACCAAGATACAAGAAGTATATAATTACCACTGCAAATCATATTTACAAAAATATAGATCCAAATGACTGGGAAAATACTACTCATGGGTAGGATGAGTCAATATATTATAATGACAATACTACTTAAATTAACTTATTTATTCAATTCTATACCAACCAAACTATAGTAATAGTTTCTTTCTTCCCAAATGAAGGGAAGAAAGGTCAAGAATCTCAAGAGAAATAATAATAATAATAACAAAAAAGGGGGTGGTAATGGTAACAAAGAGGACCTAGCAATCCCTGATCCAAACTATACTATAAAGCATATTCTTAAGACAATAGGTTTTAGATATAAAAGATTACATCATACACAAATTAGAGAAAAATGGAGGGGGGATGCCTATCAAATCTATTAATAGAAAAGTTCATAAAGAAACAAGGGACAGAGATGCTCATAGAAGATAAAATGTATAATTTTGATTACATAAAATTTAAAACTGTTTAAAGTTGTACAAACTTAGTGAAACTAAGATTAAAAGAGAAACAATTAACTAAGAAAAAATCTTTGCAGCAAGTTTCTCTGGTCTCATTTCTAAGATATATAAGAAACTGACTCAAATTTATAAGAATAAGAGTCATTCTCTAAGTGGTTAATGGTCTAAGGATATGAATAGGCATTTGTTAAGGGAAGAAGATAACATTCTTAATGGTTATAAGTATCATTTTCCCACGTAGGGATTTTAACAGCTTAACTTTATTGAGTCCATTATGATTTCTCTTTCATGTTTACCTTTTTGTGCTTTTTTTTTTTTGAGTCTTGTATTTGAAAGTCAAATTTTCTGCTCAGCTCTGGTCTTTTCATTAGGAATGCTTGAAAATTCTCAGTTTTAGTAAGGGTCTATTTTGCCCCCTGAAGGAATACTCAATTTTGCTGAATGGATCATTCTTAGCTGTCCTCATAGGTCTTTTGCCCTCTGGAATATATCATATTCCAACCTTATTCCAACCTCTCCAATCCTTTAATGTAGAATCTGCTAAACATTGTATCATCCTGACTGAGGCTCCATGATATTTTATTTCATTCTTTCTGGTTATTTGCAATATTTTCTCCTTAACCTGGGAATTCTGAAATGTGGCTATAATATTCCCGGTAGTTTTTGTTTTAGAATCTCTTTCAGGAGGTGATCAGTAGATTCTTTCAATTTCCATTTTGCCCTCTGGCTCTAGAATAACATGGTAGTTTTCCTTAATAATTTGTTGAATATGATATCTAGACTTTTCTTTTGATCATGGCTTTTAAGCAGTCTGATAATTCTTAAATTATCTCTCCTGGATCTATTTTCCAGGTGAGTTGTATTTCCAATGAGATATTTCATATTTTCTTCTATTTTTTCATTCTTTTGATTTTGTTTTATTGTTTCTTGATATCTCTTGGAATCATTAGCTTCTACTTGTCCAATTATAATTTTTAAGGAATTATTTTCTTTAGTGAGCTTTTGTACTTATTTTTCCATTTGATCAATTCTGCTTTTTAAGGAGTTCTTTTCTTCAGTGCATTTTTGTGCATCTTTTTTCATCTGGTCAACTCTACTTTTTTATAGAGTTCTTCTCTTCAGTGGATTTTGTACCTCTTTTTACCATTTGGCCTATACTGTTTTTAAGGTGTTATTTTCTTCAGTATTTTTTTGTGTTTTCTTTACCAAGCTATTGATTCTTTTTTCATTATTTTCTTGCATCACTCTCATTTCTTTTTCCAATTTTTCCTTTATCTCTCTTATTTGATTTTTAGAATCCTTTTTGAGCTCTTCCAAGGCCTGAGACAAATTCACATTTTTCTTTGAGGCTTTGTATGTTGCTGCTTTGATTTACTTGTGGACATAATGGTCAAATATCTGGAAAAGGAATCAGTGATTCCAGAGAACCAGAATAGCTTTTTCTGAGTTCATGTTTTGATCTTCCCTACCACCATAGTAACTTTCCATGGTCACGGTTTTGTTGTTGTTGTTGTTTTTGGCTTGTTTGCTCATGTTTTCAGCTTATTTCTTGAGTTTTAACTTATGTTAAAGTTGGACTGTGCTCCCAAGGTGGAGAGGTCACTGTCAAAAGCTTTGGGTTTTTCATGCTGCTGTTTTCAGAGCTAACTCTAGTAGTCTGCAAGCTCTCAGTTTTTCCAAGGTGGTATGATCTAAGGAAAGCTGTGGTCACTGCTCTCCTGGCCTGTGCTCTGGTCTCAGAGCAACCACAAGCACTCATTTTTTGCCTGAAACTACAACAAGGATCCCCACTCCTCCTAGTGTTCCTCCTCATCCTGGGACTGTGACACGGGCAATGTAACAGAGTCCTTCTCCCAGTGCCGGCAAATGCCCCCTGTAATCTCCTTCTGACCCATTGTCTGACACCTCTCCCTCCCCCACCCACCCTCTTACTGTCTGTGGACTGAGAGCTTTGGAAACCACCAATGATGATTCAGTCATGCCTTAAGGCTTACTCCTTGCCCACCAGGTCTCGGCTTTTGCTAGACTATGCTCCACTCTCACCTCAGTGAGAAGACCTTTCCTGCCAAACTTCCAAGTTGTCTTGGGCTCAGAAATTATTCCACCCAGTCCTTTCATTGGTTCTGCCAGAATTTGTTTTGAGGCATTATTTTAATGTTGTTTAGAGGTGAATTTGGGAGAGCTCAGGCGAATCCTTACCTTTATACCATCATCTTGGCTCCACCTCCCATGAAATACTTTTTTCAAAAGCTTTGCTAAAACCAGGCTAAACTATATCCATAGCATTCCCCTTACTCACTTACTTACTCATTCCTGACCACCAAGACACTCCCTTTACCCCCTCCCCCCCAAAAAGGAAATATTGTGGCGTGACCTTTAATTGATGAGGTTATTCTGGTTCTCTGGAATTACTGATTCCCTTTCCAGATGTCTGACCATTATGTCCACAGGTAAAGTCAGCAAATAAACACCTACTGTTTGTCAACCACTGTGCTAAGCACCATGCCAACTGTTTCCTTAGGGATCCATTCTGGAATCTTCTCAGTAATTGATGGTAAGCTTACTGGGTTATTGCTTATAGACCTTACTGTCTTCCCTTTTTTGAAAGTTGGGACACCATTTGCCTTTCTCCAGTCTTGTGGTACCTCTCCCCCTTTCCATGATCTTCCAAATATCAATTACAGGGTTACAATGATCACTCCTTCTAGGTTCAGTCAGGATCTGAGGATATACTTCACCTGGGCCAGGTGGCTTGATTTCCAGGGTAGCTAGGTACTCTCTTATTATCTCCTGACTTGCCTTGCATATCAACCCTTGGTTAGTCATTTTTGCCCCTGTCATTTCCAGTGTAAAAATAGCCCTCCTTTGCAGAGAAAAGTCATATGTACTATCTTTTCAACTAGACTGAAAGCTTCTCTTGAGAAGGGACAATTTCCTCTATCTCTTCCTACCCTCTCACCCCCACAGTGTACAACACAGTGCCTTATACACAGTAGATATTCAATAATTCTGTTGATTGATTAATTGAGAGAGTTAATGTTCATAAACAGAGACTAGCTATTTGCAAGTTCATTCATTTGGCTCATGTTTATACTTCTCCTGTCAACTCTAATCACTTGTTTGTTTAATCTGAGGTCTCTTTCGTTTATTGTTTCCTCTTAGAGCTCTGAAATTCCCGTCTCTGATCATAATCTCCTGTCCTTCCATCTCTCCCTCTTTCTCATTCCCTAATCTATTTTTTATTTGTGTCCTTTCTATGACCTCCAGTCCCTTTGCTCCTCTCCATTCTCTCAGTCCATCACCCTTCCTGGTTTTACTTTTCTCTCTTCACTGTCTTGATGCTATAGTTGACCACTTCTGCTACACACAGTCCTTAACCCTTCAGTCTCTTACCTCCTTGTCTTTAACCCTGTCAGTCATCCATCCTGGATCACCCCCACCATACACTTGCCTGATTTCTGCCACTTGCTCTCAGAATAGTAATCAATTAAATACCACCATTACTACTGCATTTATTACCAATTCACTTCCCCATGGCTCCATTGATCATCCAAGGTATCCCTTAGATCAAAATTCCCTTCCCTGGCCACCACTCTCCTATACATCCCTTTTACAGTATAAGCTCCTTAAGAGCAAGTACTAAATCACTTTTGTATATATATGTAAACTGTTTCCCCCCTCACCCCACCTGCCAAGTGCCTAGTATAGTTCCTGATACATAAAAATACTTAATACATTTTTAAAAAATTCATCTAGTCATTGAAAAGATCTTCACTCCATATCGAAATCCCTTCAAACAATTATGCTATAGATCTTTCCTCTTTTGGATCCAAGCCTCCTTGCCTCTATTCCCTCATCAGTCTCTTAGTGGTGAGGAACAATGGAAAGCAAGGTCTGGAATTTTGCATCTGGCCCAACCATTCCCCTGAAGCTAGTCTCTCATGTTACTAAATGACTTTTTAGCTGCTAAATCCAATATTATTTTCCCAGTCTTCATGCTGGAAGTCTCTGCAGCTTTTGATATTACTGACCATCCCATCCTCCCAAATTCCTTGGCTTTCTTGACAATGCTTTCTAATCATTCTCTTCCTACCAGTGTGTGCTTTCTCAGTCTCATATGCTATATCGTTACCTATCTCTAGTGCCCTAATCTTTTGTATGCACCAAGGTTCTGTCTGCCATATCCGTCCAGAAGAAAGGGAGCCCCATGAGGTTAGGGACTGCATCTTTTTGATCCTAGTACCACCAATACAATGCCTTTCACATCATAAATGCTTGATGAATGTGTGTTGAATGAATTGAATTGAATTGATGACTCCATCAACTCCCATGGTTCAATTGCTGTCTCTGCAGGTATGAGTTCCAGATCTAGCCCATTCTCTCTTCTGAATTCTAGACTTTCTTGGATAGTTGCCTATTAAACATTTCCATCGGATTTCCCATCCCAAATTCAACATAAGATCATAGCTTTAGAACCAGGGGGAATCTTAGGGGTTACTTAGTCCCACTCATTTCATAGAGGAGTAAACTGAGGCCCAGAGACGTTATGACTTGCCCAAGGCCAATCATATTTAAAACAGCACTCATCATCTTCCCCGATAAATTCAATCCCTTCACTCAACTACACTATTCCTTTTGAGAGTGCCCACCAGTCAACAATGCTTTCTAGAGTCATCTTCAATGCTTTCTGTTTCCTTAGTCCCTGTACCTAATGTTGCCCAGTCTTGTTGATTAGGCTTTTACATTCATCCCCTTCCTTACATCCACATTGTCCCTATCCTAGTTCAGTTCCTTTTCACATGAAATAGAAGAGAGAAATACAAGTGATCAGAGAATTAAGTGGATAAATGTGTGATACAGACTAGAAATGTCACAGGAATTCAGAGGGGCGAGAAAGAGATCAGTGAGGACAGCAGTAGTCAAGGAAGTCCTTATTGGGGGAGTGAATCTTGAGCTGAGG
Organism: Gymnobelideus leadbeateri; assembly: GCA_011680675.1. NCBI lineage: Eukaryota > Metazoa > Chordata > Mammalia > Diprotodontia > Petauridae > Gymnobelideus > Gymnobelideus leadbeateri. The sequence continues at coordinate 22,269 of WOXC01008289.1, forward strand.
TTTGAGGATAGGTCAGAGAAAGATGGGAAGACATACAAGGTAGGTTGAGCAACAATAAGACTTTATCATGGACACTCTTCTCTCTCTTTGCTTTCTCATATGTAGTTGCATCAGGTCCCATGGATTTAATTATGATCTCTCCAGGCAGCTAGGTGACACAGTGAAGAGAGTACTAGACTTTAAATTTGGAAGACCTGAGTTCAAATTCTGCCTTAGACACTTATTGACTTCTTGATCCTGGGTAAGTCACTTAACCTCTATTAGCCATAGTTTCTTCATCTGGAAAATTAGCAATAATAATAGTATCTACCATATAGTATTACAAAGACCAAAGAAAATAACATAGGTAAAGTACTTAGCAAATATTAAAGCACTATCTAAATGTTAACCTCTGTTTGCCTCAGTTTCCTAAGCTGCAAAAAAATGAAGATAACAACAGCATCTACCTCACAGGATTGTTATGAAAATTAAATGAAATAATATTTGGAAAGTGTTTATCATTGGCACACAGTAGGAACTTAATAAATAAGTTAATTAAGAAATGCTTGTCTGCATTTGTTCATTCATTGCTTCTGGAAATTCCCTTTTTTCCTCCTGCTTTCCCACCTCATCCTAGGCTCATTAGATTTAGAGCTAGAAGGGACAGTAGTCTAATGCCCTAATTTTTCCTTGAGGAAACTGAGGCCCAGAGATGTTAAGTGACTTGCCCATTTTCGCACAGCCAGCAAGTGACAAGAGGAGGGATTTAAATTCAGGTCCTTGGATTCCAACATCAGTGTTATTTCCTTGATATTGTGCTAACAACTCTAACGACTTGCTTGACCCTTGACTCATTCCTTTATTCTTCCCGTTAGCCCAAATGTTCTGAGAGTTGTCTGCCTGGAGACAGTAACAGTTAATTCCTTTGGCTAATATACAAGCAAAGGATAATTCATGAATTTGGCAGTTGTTCGTCCTTGATATAGACATAAGCTGCATTTTAAGTCTTTATTAGCCGTTTACTTAAAGACTAATGAACTGAATTCTGTTTTTTAAAAGGTTAAATTAATCCATTGACCATTTGGAGGGGTCTATATGGCAAACATTTTCTTGGGCCACTTTAAAAAAAAAACTTCAGTCCTTCTCACTATCTGTGGTTTACTCTGGGGAGGAAGGGAATGGCAGGGAAATTATTCTAAAAGAGGTAGCTGATTTCAAGCTGGAAAGGACCTCAGGGATCATCTAATGCAAGGATTCTTAACCTGGAAGTCTGTGAACTTGGAGAGGAAAAAAATACATTTTTATTTTCACTAACCTCTAGCTGAAATTTAGCATTTCCTTCAATTATTTAAAAACATTATTCTGAGAAGAGATCCATAGGCTTCCCCAGACTGCCAAAGGGATCCAGGAAGCAAAAAAGGTTAAGCACCCTTGATACTCATTTGACCTCTTCATTTTATAGGTGTAAACACTGAAGCCCAGAGAGACTCAGTGACTTTCTTATAAGGTCACTCAGCTATCAAGTGCCAGAACTCAACCATCCACCTTCTGACTTCCAACATAGTGTGCTTTCTAGTCCCCCATGAAGTATAACTTTTTCTGTGCCCGTGCCTCGAGCCTGATATCTGTGCATCCCACATCTGTTGTCTATTGTCTGATTAGGTCTCCAAGTCTTTGGCCTGGGATTCTGCAGTCCTGGTGGCCCTTTATATCTTTGTGCTTGGGGTCTTTGGTGTCACACAGTGACACAGTGGTGTGGTCCAGGGAGGTGGGGATGACTTGATATTCACTCATTTAACAGGGCTCCCATCAGAAAAAGCCCATAGAGCCATGCACCAGGCTAAGGCCATTAGAGAAAACAGAAGACATTGACCAGACTCCCACTGAGCTGGCCTCCACACCAAAGATTTCCAAGTATGATGATCAAGGAGACTGGTGACACGAGGGGTCGCAGAGGCCAAATCTACACTCTGCCTGCAAAGCTGAAGGGAAATTACCTTGGATATGGCATATGGCCCAGCCTACCTAATTAAATGGGAGGAATTTCTATCCAACATACCCTAATCACCATCCATGCTAATCACAACAAATTGAAATTTATCAGCCTCCAACACCCAGAGGCTGCTGGGCATGTTAACAAAAACCAGGACTAAAAACAATATGTTCAACAAAATAAAAATATGGCCTGAAACCCCTTTGCAATAACTGAGGCCTTTACTTTTTTTTTTAATAAGTCAACCTCATTATTCTCACCCAAATATTTTCCCTTAATTATGTTCAAGTGGTGCTATGATGGTGAAGCTACATGTCCTTATGCTTTTGGCAGCCGGGGTTCCTAATAAAAAGTAATAATAATAATTAAAAATAACCTGCTAGGCTCTCCTTTCTCCCTCACCCCCTGTTGGCTGCGTACTGATCCAAACTGGCTCTGAACCAGAAAGGCTGTTCCTCTACAGAGACTCTCAAACATTTATTCATAACATACAGCCCTGGCAAATGACTCTAATTCTCCTGTTCCCTGTACACTAACGAACATCTGCTAATGTTTCTTGAGTTCAAGGACTTTGTGGGTAGGCATGAGAAAGGAGACTTCATTTTAATACAGCCAAGAGGACAGAGAAGGAAGAGACAATGTATAATATTCCATGAGCTGGGTACTGGAATAGCGAGTCAGAAGCCCAGGCCAGCTCTCCGAGGATATTTAAGGTTTAGTTGGGTGGTATGTGGCAATGACTGGTTAGTTTGGTGTGTTTTGAGACAATGCTAATAAGCTCAGGCTCATCAGTTGGAGCCCATGAAGCCTGTTAGCTTTTCTGTGTTCCAAGGCCACAGACTAGGCCCAGAGCCATACCAGATCAGCTCCTAAATGCATGCTTTTTGTCACGGGTGTGGGATATGTCCAGGGGGACTTGTTAAAAACGAGTAAAACACCAGTACAACTCCAAACATACTCCTGGAAAAATAACATAACAAAAGCCCAAAGATTGTGAAGCATTAACTTCATTGTCACATACAAATAGCAAAAGCTTAACATTTGTAAAATTATAAATCAATCAATAAACACTCTATATGTATGTACTATGCACCAGGTACTCCCCTGGAGGCTGAGAATACAAATGCAAAGCCTGAAGCAATCCCTACCCTCAGGGAACTCACATTCTGTCAAAGTTCTCTCCTCACAAAGAGGCCTATGACATCATATTAGTGTCCCCAACTTAAAGATCAGAGACCTAGGGCACAGAGAGGTAAAGAATATTTCTCAGGGTCATCATGTAGGAAATACCAAATATGGGATTTGAACACAGGCCTTCAGACTTCAAGACCAAAATTCTTTCCATTAGCACTTCATTAATGAAACTGGTACCAAGAGAATGCTCTGTCACAGGAAAGATATTAAGCTCAAAATAGGCTGGACCTTGATATTTCATTCACATATGTGTACCTGTATATATTCTCAGCAGGACCTTGGTCTCATTGGTCCTTATTAAGATGGGAGTGGTTAATATATTGCCCTTAATGAATTAATCCCCAGTGTCTATTGAGGCCTTCATGCTGGACCCTTTGGGAGGACATAAGAAGCATGAGACAGGACCTCTGCCCTCAGAAAGGTTTTCAAGAAAAGGATAATACATTTATGTATCATAGGTTTAAAGCCAGGGGTAGGGATCCTGCAGCCTCGAGACCACAGGGGCCTTCTAGGTCCTCAGGGGCAGCTTTTTGACTGAGTCTAAGTTTCACAGAACAAATCCTTTTATTAAAGGGATTTGTTCTATGAAGTTTGGATTCAGTCAAGGGGCAACATTTGAGGACCCAGAGGGTCACATGTGGCCACAAGGCTGCAGGTTCCCCACCCCCAGTTTAGACATCTATGCAGGTCCGAAAGTATCTATTCAGTGTCTATTATAGGGCTAGAACTGAAGGAGTGTAAGATGTAGACTCTGTCCCTACAATCTAGTTGGGAGACAGGATCAACATTCATGAAATAGCCAAATAACATCATAAGAGCTACATCATAAATGCTTGTTGATTTGGCTTTAAAATATTGTATATTTAGCTTAACTATGATTTCAGAAGAACTATGACTGAACGGTTAAAATTAAAGGATAAAGGACACATGAATTTGCCAATTGTTCTTTTCTACAGACTCTGATAATTATTCTTTCTAATGTGCCTCCTGTAGACATTAACCACATTTTGCCATTGCCCCTACCACGGACATATTTGAAGACTTAACTGATCAAATTAGTTTAGTTTAGTTTTTGTTTTGAAATCATACTTGTTTGTGTTTATGCATAAACATAGCATGAGGATCTTTGCTGTAGTCAGATGCTGGTGGCTTTGCTTATTGACATGAGGAATATGAGGTGGAATGTTAGGAAGGGAAAGCATTGGTAATTGAGGGCAAGCCAAATGAATATTCTGCAGGCCCAACAGAATTTCTGTGGCCAGACAATCTTTGCAAACTATTTGCATGACCGCCAGATGACAGGAGAAGATGGGCATTTCCTGCCAAGGGATCGTGTCTAAATATTTCTTCCCTTCCCGTCTGGAAAAACTACAGATTGTTGACTTCAGTGGAGCCAGGGATAGCTTTTTAATCCTGCCTTTTCCTGACTGACACAAGTTAACTAGCCATGCAGGGTGGTGGAGATGAGACTGAAAGTCTCTTGCTCTATCTGTCTGCCAGCTGCAATGGCAACAGATTTGAAGAAATGAGGGGTGAAAAAGGACCACATATCTGGCCTAATTGCCAGTCCTATTTGATGAGAAAGGGCAGGACCCACTGTCCTGTGAATACAAGAGCCCAGTTTCTAAATAGAGCACTGAGAACCATGTGATGTTGGTGGCAGGGAGGGTCACTTCTTCCAAGTCGCTGGAATTTTTTACAGCTATAGAAGGAGTTCTTTAACATGAACACTTTGCTATCTCTTTTCCCCAAAGAAAATCATTTTCACTGTTTAAGTCACCTTTGAATCAAAGTATTTTTATATTCATAGTCTCATCTAAGGCTAGTCTTGATGGAAGTATACATCTGTAGTGTAACAAGGAAACTGGGGCTAATTTTTTTAAAGTTACTCTTATGCTATTTCAAAATTATCCTTCCATAGGAAAATGATAAGAAATCTAGTGGTTTTGGACAATATGAGTTTAAGATGAAAGAAGACAAGATGTGAAGGGAGAACTCAATTTAAAGAAAGATTTTGCTCATAGAAAGTAGCCTGGAAAACAAATGGCTGTACAACAAATATTACCAAACAAGATAAACTGCAAAACAGTTTGTAACCATAAAGAGCTATAAGACTAATTAATAATAATAGCTAGTATTTACATAGAGGCTGCTAAGTGGCACAGTGGATAGAATACTGGGTCTGGAGTCAGGAAGACTCATCTTTCTGAGTTCAAATATAGCCTCAGACACTTACTAGCTGTGTGACCTTGGGCGAGTCACTTAACCCTGTTTGCCTCAGTTTCCTCACCTGTAAAATGAGATGGAGAAGAAAATGGCAAACTAGTCCAGTATCTTTGGCAAGAAAACCCCAAATGGGTTCATGGACATGATTGAAATGACTGAACAACAATAGCAAGCATTTATATAGCACTTTAGGGTTTGCAAAGTACTTTACAAATATCTCACTTAACACTCACAACAGCCCTGGGACATAGGTGCTATTATTATCTCCACTTTATACATGGGGAAACGGAGGCAGACAGAAGTTTATGAACTTGTCCAGGATGACACAGCTAGTAAGTGATTTGACTTCCTGAATTTAGGCCTGGTGTCCTGTCCACTGAGCTGCCTACTTAGAATTAGAATTAATAATCATCTTCCCTTTGTTCACTAGAGCATGAGAGTTTTCTTCTGAGAGGAAAATGATCCCATTTTAGAGAAATCCAGAAAACCTCAATAAGGTGGCATAGAAGATAAAATGCTAAACTTGAGAGTCACAAGAGCTGGAATCAAATACTGCTTCAGACATGTACTTGATATACAATTCTGGGCAAGCCATTTAATCTCTCTAAGCCTCAGTTTTCCATCAGTAAAGTGGGAAGAATAATCATAATACTTATGCAGAGGGTTGTTTTGAGGACCACATGAGATAATTTGTGAAGAACTCTGTAAATCTTAAAGCCTTGTAGGGATGTTATCCGTTATTACTAAAAACAAATTGCACTTTTTCCCCCTGGACTTCTGATGTCACTGGTACAGGAAACTCCTGATGAGTAAACTTTTTTCACCTACACAGATTAGCAACTTTAAAAAGCATATAATTCAGAGCTGTCTGTGGGGAGTGACAGGTAAATGTGCCCTTGGTCACATAACCAATATTTGTCAGAGACCAAGCTTAAATCTGTGTCTTCCTGAATCTGATTCTAGAGACTCACAACATTATGCTGTTTCTTATACAATATGAAAATAGACAAAAATTAGACAAAATATCAATTGGAAGGCAGACTGGCAAATGGTCTCTTAACTTGTCAAATAGACACATAGAAGCACCAAGGTGAAAGGGAAAATTTAAGATTTGGAATCAAGAGAGACCAGTGTTCTGAGTTATAACCAGTGTTATAGAGACCTATAAATCTCACTAGCTGTGTGACCAATGTGGGACCATTCAACTACTCTGAATCTCAGTTTTCTCATCTTTAAAATGGAGGTAGTAATACCTGAGGCATCTACTTACACTGCTGTTGTGAGGATTAAATGAGATAATGGATGTCGACTGCTTAGCACACCTGAAAGTGCTATATTAATGTCAACTCTGATCATGATGATTATTATACCAAATTCTAGGAGAGGTTCTGATTTTGCGGCCGAAGAACTCACAACAGCACTTTGGCCTTTGCTATGGCCACCCAAATCTCAAAGCAGAATTAATTTTTAAAAAGGGACTATTGGCAGAGAATAGACCAACAGAACCCTCTCTCAAATTAAACTTTGGCCTTCACCTGCAGACACTTCTTATTAGTATCGCGTTTCCCAAACTGGCTCAGCTTGGCCTTGCACTATAACTTCAGAATGTGGAGGTCAAGAAGCCTCTCTGGCTGGGAAATAAAATAAATACTCTTGTCATTTCCCTCATTTGTTCTCTAAAATATCCAGAGCAACATCTTTACCATTCCAAAGCCCTGGCAGACAAAATGTGATAGTGTATAGGTTTGTTAGGTCTTACTTAGGTTTTTGATAATCAGTGTAATAAGTAGATCCATTTTGGAATCCCAAAAATATTTATTAGGGCCTGAAGAAAAAGAGAGAGAAGGAGGGAGAGAGAGAGAGAGAGAGAGGTGGGGGGGAAGAGAGAGAGAGAGAGAGAGAGAGAGAGAGAGAGAGAGAGAGAGAGAGAGAAGGAGAATGCTTTTGGTGATTTGAAGTGTCATATGTACATATATGTATATTATATATGATAAATAATATATAAAGAATATAAAAGCATGTGTATGTATATATACATAGATATGTGTATACCATATGAATGTACATATGTGTGTGCTTGTGTAATATGCTACATATTATACACACACATAAAATATTAAAATATATAGAATATATTACTTAAGCACACATACATAGGTTTACATATATATATACACATTATGTATATGTGTATATATATATATGCACACACATATGTATGTATATATACCCCCATGTGGTATACACACAAAGCAAGTACATCTTCAGTAAGTATACCACAGTAAGTAACGTGTGTTTGTGTGTGTACATACATACATACTTATATTCTACATGCACACCTACACAGTGAGTGCACCAGCCTTGTCATACTAAGACATTATCCATTCTACAAAGATGGACTTCAGCCATGTGTAATCCCAGGGAAGGGACAGAACTCACTAGCATTGTAAGGTGAGTAGTCTCATTAACTGAGAATTCCCTCATAGTTTTCAGAGCCTCCAGCCCTTCTGACTGGAGATGCAGCTAGTTTGGGATCAGTCAGAATACAAGGCCAGGCTTCACATGGGCTGCTTTCACCAACCCACTATGGAACTAAGTTATTTCTTATTCTCTGGGAGACCATGTCAGGATCTAATTACAATTTATCCATTTGTTAACACAGTTCTAGTGCCCTTGTAAACATCTTTATTAAGGTAATGCTGGCCAGTCAATTAACTGAGCTACCAGTGGTAGGCCCTAGCAAATCAAACTGTGGGTGAAGGGATAGATATCTATGTGGAGTCCTCTCATTGGCCAAGTTGGACATTTGAATGTTATAAGCACCATGGCAATAGAATGCATGCAAGAAGTGTTGAATATATTGTAAAAAATGCATTTTGCCTAATATGAAAGGCCTAATATAGGCTCTGGGCTCTCAAAAAAAAAAAAAAACCTTCATTAGACCCCACCCCCTCAAGATAGCATCCTATACCTCTCCTCTCTTTCTTATTAAAAATGGAAAAATCTCTCCTTCTTGCTTTTACTTCCTCTTCTCTCAGTTACTTTTCAGTCCTTTGCATTGCGGCTTTTGTCCCTATCGCTCATTTGAAACCTCTTTCTCCGAAGTTACCAGTGATCTCTTAATTGCCAAATCTTATGTCTTTTTTCCCCCCAATCATCATTTGTCTTGATCTCTCTGTAGCACTTAACCCTGTGGACCACCCTCTTCTCCCCAATATTTCTCACTGCTTTTACTTGACACTGCTCTCTCTTAGTTCTCCTATCTTTGTGACCACTCCTCAGTCTTCTTTGCTAGCTCATCATCCATATCACACTTCCGAACTGTAGGTACACCCCAAGGCTCTTTACTTCTTACTGTCTCACTTAGTAACATCATCAACCTCCATGTGCAAATTTTCCCAAATCTGTATGTCCAGCTCTAGCTTTATTCCTGAGTTCTAGGCCAACATCTCCAACAGCCTATTAGACATTTCAAACTGGATGTCCCATATACAACTCAGTTGCAATATGACCCAAACAGAGCTCTTTATCCCCCCTCCCCCACACAAAATCCACACATCTTCTGAATTTCCCTATATCCATAGAAGGTACCACTAGAAGTGACCTTTGGATCACTCTGTTTGCAACTTGATGCACCCTCAAGTCCACCTCATATAGCCAATGAGTTGCCCAGCCTTGTCATTTCTATGTCCATTGCGTCTCTTTCATCCCATCCATAATCTCTGCTTACATAACCATCACCCCAATTCACACTCCAATGATAAGTTTCTTGCTTGAATTGTAGCAATAGCCTCTTAATTGGTCTCCCTGCCTCATTTCTCCACTTTCTATTCTATCTTTTTTTTTTTTTTTGGAAGGCAATCGGGGTTAAGTGACTTACCCAAAGTCACACTGCTAGTAATTGTGTCAAGTGTCTGAGGCCATATTTGAACTCAGGTCCTCCTGACTCCAGGGCTGGTGCTCTATTCACTGGGCCACCTAAACACCCCTCTGTTCTATCTTCTACACAACTTCTATAGTGATTTTCCTAAAGAGCAGTTCTGACCATATCATTCTTTTACTTAATAAATTGCACTGGCTCCCTATTGCCTCTAGGATCAAAAATCTGGATCTTTAAATCCCTTCATAATCTGACCACCACCTACCTTTTCACTCTTTTTATCTATTATTCTCCCTTCTTTACTCTAAGGTCCTACCCAACTGGTTTTTTTGCTGTTCCTCACTTCCTGTTCCATCTCCTCTCACCATGCTTATGCACTGGCTGTCCTCTGTGTCTGGAATGGGTTTCTTCCTTGCCTTTGTCTCAGAATTCCTAGCTTATGACCTTTCTTGATTCATTCCATTTGCTAATCCCTCCCCCCAACAATTATATTTTATTTACTTTGTAAATAAAAGTTGTCCCAAAGGTCTTAGTGAAGTTTTACACCATTAAAGGTTCTATACATACTTAGAGATGTACATATTGTGTTCCCTCCTCTCTTTCCACCCTGTCATAGGCTGTAAGCTTCTTGAGAAACTTGAAATATAGAAGTCACTGGCATGGGACCACCCAGCATGGCATGCCCACATCAAAGAAGATTCTGTGCTCTATGAGCAAAGCAGAATCACAGTAGCACAAAGGAAACACGAGGTGTACAAATCTAAAGACATCTCCATCCCAGCATGAACAACAAACTTCTTGAGGGCAGGAGATTTTAGTCTTTGTTAAGCACAGTACCATAAACAGAGTGGACAGTTAATAAATGCTTATTTTATTTATTATTTTATACATATCAAAGAGACATTAGTCTTAGTCTTCTTGGCCTCAAGGGAAGAACCAGGACCAATGAGAAGAAGTGACAGGGAGGCAGTGTTTACCTCTGGCTAATCTTTGCCCTCTGAGGTGTTAAGAATGGAATGTGTTAGAGTGAGCGCCCTATCATTAGAAGAGTTCAAGACCGTCTAAGAAGGATGCTAGAGGGATATGATTCTATAATTATCTAAAAGAGAGTTGCATGTTAGCACTTAGCTTTCCATAAAGCCTGATGGCATAGTGGAAAGAGGAATAGTTAGGAGTTAGGAGAGACATGTCTTTGAATTCCAGCTTTAACACTTTTTATGTGCTACCCTGAGCAGTTTTCCTAAATTTGATTAAACCTCACTTTCCTTATCCGTAAAATGGGAATGATGATACTTATGTTACCTATTTCATATGCTTATTGGGAGGAAAGTGTCTTGTAAACCACAAAATATAATCTAAATAAAAGTTGTTATTGAAGCCCTTACCTCTTAGAAATTTTTATCACCAGTAAACAGCGAGGCTAGGTGGTACAATGGATAGAGCACCAGGCTTGGAATCAGGAAGACTAACCTTCATGAGTTCAAATGTGGCCTTAGACCCTTACTAACTGTGTGACCCTGGGCAAGTCACTTAACCCTGTTTGCCTCAGTTTCTTCATCTGTAAAATGAGCTGGACAAGGAAGTAGCAAACCACTCCAGTATCTTTGTGGAGAAAACCTCAGCTGGGGTCATGAAGAGTTGGACATGACTGAAAACAACTGAACAACAAAAGAGAACAAATGCATTTTTCAATACAAGGAGTCTTCCTACACCCTTACATCATACCACATAGGTGTCTGCCTCCTGAGGTGGTGGGATATAATGGAAAGAATTAGAGACTTGGAGTCAGAAGAGATCTGGGTTTGAGTTACTGACTCTCCAGGATGGATGGGTTCTGGGAGACCCTCTATTCCAGATTCAGCCTGGAACATGAATACTCTCTTATAACACAGTAGAAAAGCCCATCCAGTCTTTGCTTGAAGATTTCTAGGGAGGGAAATCCCACTACGGCTCTCCCAATGGAACCCATTACCAGTTGGGGCATCTCTAGTGGTTAGGAAGCTTTTTCACATTTCAAGCCTAAATCTATATCATCATTACATCTAAAGTGGTTGTGTAGGGGTGGCTAGGTGGTGCAGTGAATAGAGCACCAGCCCTGGAGACAGGAGGACCTGAGTTCAAATCCAGCCTCAGACATTTAACACTTATTAGCTGTGTGACTTTGGACAAGCCATTTAACCCCAACTGCCCTGCCTTCCCCCCTCCAAAAACAATAAGCAAAAAATAAAATAAAATGGTTGTGCTAATTCACAGCTCCACCAGTGCCTCAGTGTGCTGGTCTTTCTACAACCCCTCCAACATGGATTGGGCCCACCTTTTATCATCTTTACTAATTTGCTGGTTGGGAAGTGAAACCCAGGGGTTGTCTTGGTTTTTTTTTATGACCCCATTTTAAAGATAAATGAAAGGAAGTTAAGTGATTTGTTTAAGTTTGTTTAAGGAGTATCAGTAATATCATACAAGTGGTATCGGAAATAAAATTTGAACCTCCATCTTTCTATCCATTACTCCTTGCTCAACCCCCAGAGCCCACAGGGAATGAGTCTAATTGCTCCTTTTCATAACAGGCCTTCCAATACTGGAAGATAAATCTCACGCTCTCTCCTAACTCTTGTTTCTTCAGACCAGTTGAGCCAGTTCTTTCAAGTCATAGTTACACGGCACAGTCTCAAGGCTCCTTATGCTCCCCTTTGCCCTCCTATTACAAGCTCCAGGTTATCAACATCCTTCCTAAAATGGGGCATCCAGAACTGACCACGGTACTTTCAATGTGGCCTGACCAGGGTAGATTGGAATGAACCACGATCAGAACATAGCATGTTGTGAATGCTATGTGTCTCTTAATGCAGCCTGAGATTGCTCTAATGTTTTTAGCTGCCTCTTATTGATCATGCAGTTCACTGAAACCTTCTTATTTATTTTCCATGAACTGCTTTCTGGCCATGCCTCTTCCATCTTGAATCCTGCTTCTCACACTAAGCTGTGTAACTTTGGACAACCCACCTAAACTTCTCTGAGCCTCAGTTTCCTAATCTGTCAAATGGGGATAATGATATCTGCCATATTTAACTTAGGTATTGTGAGGATGTAATAATAATAATAACTAGCATTTGTATAGTACTAGTATGTGCCATGCACCGCACTAAATTCTTTGATAAATATTATTTCATTTGATCCACACAATAACCCCAGAAGGCAGGTGATATTATTATTACCATTTGATTGCTAAGGAACCTAAGACAAACATAGGTTAAGTATTCTTGCATAAAATAATGTGGCAAGTGTTTAAGGCAGGATTTGAACTCAGGTCTTACCCCAGGTCCAGCTATCTCTCTGTTGTACCACCTGGCTGCCTGACAAGATGTGTGTAAAGAGCTTTGCTGAACTCTGAAGCATTATATAAATCTCATTAATATTAGTGGTAACAATAACAGTAATAAATGACTTGTTCTGTCTGGCCTCAGAGGACAAAACTAGGTCCAATGGTTATAAGTTATGGAGAAGCAGAGTCTGATTGAACATAAGAAAAGCTGTATCTTAAAAAAAAAAAATATATATATATATATATATATATATAGATAGATAGATAGATATAGATATGGCTATCATTTGCCTTTACATTACTTTCATCTTTAAATACATCCCTCTCTTCTCCCTTCCCTGGAGAATCATTCTTAGTAATATAGAATGAAAAAGGAAAGTGGGGGAGGAACAGTTCAGCAAAACTAACCGACACTTCAGCCCCATCTGACAGCACCTGCAGGAAGGAAAAGCATTTCTCTCAACAGGAGCCACCTTCGAGTAGAACAGGTTGCCTTATAGACTTGGGATATCTTTGGCACTAAAAGTATTTAAACAGAAATCAGATGACCACTTATTGCGGCTGTCAAACAGACCAATTAATAAGCATTTATAAAGAGCCAGCTATGCTCTGGTGTTTGTGATTCAGAAAGACAAAAATGAAACATTCTCTGCCCTCAGAGGGCTTCTATTCTATAATGGGGCTCAAATGAAATATACCGTTCTGCACATAATAGATACAAGTTAATTTTGAGGAGTGAAGGCGTGAGAAACTGGAGGGAAGGCTTCCTGTAGAAAGTGGGGTTTGAGTTGCGTTTTTTTTAAACATTTGATTTTAAAACTTTGAATTCCAAATTCTTTCCCTTCTTCCCTCATCACCCACCCTCACTGGGAAGGTAAGCAATTCAATACATGTGTAGTTACACAAAACATCTCCATAGTGGATATATTGTGAAAGACTAACTATATTTCCCTCCATCCTATCCCACCCCTCACTTGTTCTATTTCCTACTTTGACCCTGTCCCTTTTCAAAAGTATGTACTTCTAACTACCCTCCCCCCAATCTGCCCTCCCTTCTATCATCCCCCCTCTAATCCCCTTCCCTCCTACTTTCATATAGGGTAAGATATCCAATTTAGTGTGTATGTTATTCCCCCCTTAAGCCAAATTCAATGAGAGTAAGGTTGACCCATTCCCTTTTGACTTCCTGTTCTTTCCCACCATTGTAAGAGTTTTCCCTTGCCTCTTTTATATGAGATAATCTACCCTATTCTGTCTCTCCCTATCTCCTCTCATTATATTCCCCTCTCACCTCTTAATTTTATTTTTTAAATATCATCCTTTCCTATTCAATTGATCCTGTGCCCTCTGACTATGTATACCTGTACACACATATACAAACACTCACATATGTATTCATATACTTATTGTGGCTGCCAAACAGACCAATCCATTAATAAGCATTTATAAAGAGCCAGCTATACTCTGGTATTTGTGACTTGGAAAGACAAAAATGAAACAGTCTCTGCCCTCAGAGGGCTTCTATTCTATCATGGGACTCAAATGAAATATACACCGTTCTGCACATAATAGATACAAGGTAATTTTGTATAGAAATTTTGTATACAAGGTAAACAGCCTTCTCATGCTTCTTGAATTTGAATGTCAAATTTTCATTCAACTCTGGTTTTTTCATCAAGAATTCCTGAAAGTCCTCTATTTCATTGAATGGCCATATTTTCCCCTGAAACATTATATTCAGTTTTGCTGGGTAGGTGATTCTTGGTTTTAATCCTAGCTCCTTTGACCTCCAGAATATCATAATCTAAGCCCTTTAATCCCTTAATGTAGAAGCTGCTAGATCATGTGTTATCCTGATTGTGTTTCCACAATATTCAAACTGTTTCTTCTTGGCTGCTTGTAATATTTTCTTCTTGATTTGGGAACTCTGGAACCTGGCTATAATATTCCTAGGAGTTTTCTTTTGGGAATCTTTTTCAAGAGGCAATAGGTTAATTCTTTCAATTGCCCAAGGTCACACATCTAGGTTTTTGTTTGTGCGTGGTAAATGTCTGAGGCCAGATCCGAACTCAGGTCCTTCTGACTCCAGGGCCAGTGCTCTACTCACTGTGCCACCTAGCCACCCCACCTTGAGAATTTCTTGAAGGAGGATTTCTAGGTTCTTTCTTTGATCATAGCTTTCAGGTAGTCCAATAATTTTTAAATTATCTCACCTGGATCTATTTTCCAGGTCAGTGGTTTTTCCAATGAGATATTTCACATTGTCTTCTATTTTTTCATTTGTTTGGATCTGTTTAATAGTATCTTGATTTCTCATAAAGTCATTAGCTTCCATTTGCTCCAGTCTAATTCTGAAGGAATCATTCTCTTCAGTGAGCTTTTGAATTCTTTTTCCATTCTGCAAATTTGGCTTTTTAGGGAATTTTTCTCCTCATTGGCTTTTTGGGCCTCTTTTGCCACTTGAGTTAGTCTATTTTTTATGGTGTTATTTTTCTTCAGTGAGGTTGTTGACTCTCTTTTCAAGATTCTCTTGCATCATTCTCATTTCTCTTCCCAATTTTTCCTTTACTTGAGCTCCTCCATGGCCTATAACCAGTTCATATTTTTCTTGGAAGCTTTTGGTGCAGGAGTTCTGACTTTGTTGTCTTCTTGCTGTTCCATGCTTTGATCCTTTTTGTCCCCAAAAAAGGAATCTAAAGTTGGATTGCTGTACTTCCTTTGTTTCCTTTGCTTGCTCGTGTTGCCACTCAATTACTTGACTTTTGAGCTCTTTGCCACAATAGAACTCTGCTTCCAGATAGGAGAGTCTTGTCCCAAATCAGCTGCTGGAGCTATTAGTTGGCTGCCCTTTCTGAAGCCTCCACATGCTCTGGCTCACTGGTCGTGCACCCCAGGATCTCCACCCTAGACAGCAATCCAGATCCAAGCAAGTTAAAGTGGTCGCCCTGTTCCCACAAAGTTCCACACTGATCTTTTATTTTGCTTTTGGAATTTATGGGTTGATAATTCTGGAAACCACCACAGCTGCTGATGATCCACTGTCCTGAAGTCTGCTGCTGGTTGGGGCTGCCCTGGGGCTAAAACCACAGGCTCACACAGGGCTGGTCTGGGTTCCCAGCACTCTGTGATGGACCCTTCCTATAGGCCTGCTGGGATGCCTTCAAAGGGAGATTGTTTATCTCCGTCACTTTGTGGGTTCTGTAGTGCTAAAGTTTGTTTAGAGTCATATTTTATAGGTATTTGAGGTTGTTATGGGGCAAGCTCACAGAGTTTTCCTGCTTCTATGATGCTATCTTGGCTCTGCCCCATGAGTTGTGTTTTGAAAGAAGCCAAAAATCCAAGAAGCAGCAGTAAAGAGGAAGAGCATTCCAGGCATGGGGGCAGCCACCGCAAAAGCACAGAGTTGGGTGATGGAGCACCTTGTACAAGGACCAAGATGGAGTCCAATTTGGTTGGACCTAATAGTTCATTTAGGTAGCTGACATTTAATAAGTCTGGAAAAGTAGATTGGATTCAGGCTGTCAAATGACTTAAATGCCAAATAGTTTGTTTTTGATCTAAGATAAAGAAAGTAATAGAGAGTGGCTGGGGTTTATTAGATAGAGGAGTGTCATGATCAGAACTGTAAATTAGGAAAACCACTCTAGTTGCTCTGTAGAAGATAAATGCTATAGGTGGTATCCATGATTTGGAGACTCTTAGACTGTATAGTTCTACCCACAACCACCCCCCCCCATTTTTCTGCTTCTTTTGTAAACACACAAAACACTACCTTCTTTCCTCTTCTCACAAATACCTATAAAATATTAAGAATCCTGTTCCTACCAGCAGCACCACCATCATCAGCATCATCACCATAGGTAGCATTCATATAGTGCTTTAAGGTTTGCAAAGCACTTTACAATTATTATTCCATTTGATCCTCACAATGACCCTATGAGTTAGGCTGGTATTGTCCCCACTTTACAGGTGAGGAAACTGAGGCAGACAGAGGTTAAGTGACTTGCCCTGAGTTATACACCTACAAAGTATCCACCTACCTGCTACCACAGGGACACCACCTTTGATCAGAGATGAGTCTTAGAAAGGGAGCTGCACGGAATGTCCCAGAGATCCAGATTTGAATCCTGCTTATGTGCTTTGTGAACCCTAACAAATCACCTCACATCTTTAAGATTCAATTTCTTCACCTATGAAATGGAGATAACCTGCCTTCACAGAATTGTCATTGTAAAGCTAAGCACAAGCAGCTCTCCATAGGAATGCTGCTGTGAATAGCTTTAAGGTTCTGATCACATAGTATAGTGAACTCTCTATTTATTCAGTAATAAACTAAGACAAAACATTCACAGAAACCAAAGTACAGAATTAACGATGTTATAACATAACAACTTATCACTAAAGTGGCCACATAATTTTAAACAAAAGATATCATTCAGTAAGTCCTTAACTCAATCATCCTTAAGGAGCAATCCTCCTTAATGGACACAAAGTACAAAGGTCAAAGTTCTCTACTCCTAGGTCACAGTAAATTATGATCTTCTTAGTCAGCATTAAGTACCCAAGAAGAGGTCTTTTCATCTTGTCTCAAGGTTGTCTCTCGGATTCCATGGTTCCTCTCCCATAGTCCCAGCTCCTGCCTGAATCTACCCAACTGTCACTTGGATTCAAAGTAGGCAGCTCCTCATCCAGCTCCTTATCTAGTTCCTTGTCCAGTTCCCATTCTATATTGAAGCTCACAGTGTCCAGTCCACCTCAAGTCCTTCACAGTTTCTGTTTCTGGGAAGACAAAGCTTAACAGAGCCAAAACAACATTCATGCACATTGCCAGTACCATCATCAATTCACTCTCTGCCTGTGAAATCAACATAGACACACATACAAGTCTGAGAGAACTCAACAAAAAATTGTCAGTATAGTCCCAGGACCTCTGAAACCCTCCTCCAGGACTTCTGTAAACAGGCAAAAAGAAAATCATGTTTCAGGGCTTCCAGTAAGGTCCCAAGGCTTCCACACAAAGCATCACAAACAAAAATCAACACAGACAGAGCAGACAGAGTTCCACCACAAAGTTCCCCTTCTCAATTCTGCTGTCTCTCAGCTTGGGCTTCTCCTTATATATGGTCATTAGCTCTTCCCTGTTCTGCCCCTTCCTGTTGCATCAGCAAGTTCCTCCCACTGTGGGGTTCACAAGTTCTGTTTCTTAACAAAGACTTGATATAATCAGGGCAAGGCTCAAAGGAAACTTGAACTGAAAAGAGGTGCTAAATAATTAAATAGCTGAAACAAGGTGCTAAGTATTCCTTTGCTTGCTATTACAGTCATGTAGCCCACAATACTTTCAAGTGCTGGCTGGACCTGATTAAAATGTAATTGGGAAATATTTTTTAATAGAATGAGTAAAATTACAATGAAACATAGATAATAGCACATTTTTTAAACAAATGCTTTATTAACTTCTGTTTTACATCATTCATTTCCGCCAGATTTTGAGTTACAATCATTTTCCCCCCACTATTCCCCTACCCAACCTCCCAGAATAGCAGTCCCACAAGATATTGCTTCCTCTAATCTGCTCTCTCCCATATCTTCTCCCATACACCCTTTGACTTTTCCATTAGAAGAAGGTGAATCTTTGTGTCCCAATGCCTGCACATCTTATCTCCCAATTATAACCAAAAGAGTATTAATAATAGTATCTATATATATTTGAAACATTTAATGTTAAGACCTCGAATTTCAGATCCATTTCCGTCCTCCCTTGTCACCCATTCCCTCTTGGGAGATAAGTAATTCAGTATATGTTGTACATGTCTAGCTATACAAAACATTATCATAGTAGATATATTGTACAAGGCTGCTTATAATTCCCTCCCACTCATCCCACCCCCCACCTTGTCCATTCCCTACATGATCCTGTCCTTCTTCTATAGTGGGTACTTCCAACCTCCCCTCCCCCCAAGGATGCCCTCCCATCCATCATCCCTCCTCTCATCCCCCTTCCCCCTATTCTGCTGCAGATTGAGATATCCCATTTAGTATGTATGTCATTCTCTCCCTGAACCAAATTCAATGAGAATGTGGTTTTGCCTTTTTGCCTTCCTATTCTCCTCCTCCCTTGCAACCACTTCCCCTTGCTTCTTCTACATGAGATAGTTTACCCTACCCTGTCTCTCCCCATCTCCTCTTGCCACTTTCCTCTCTCACCTCATAATTTCATCCCTTGAGTATTCTCCCTTCCCAACAAATTCAACCTATGCCCTCTATCCATATATAACTGTAACCATATACACACACATTCACATATGTATTCATTTGACCACACACCCTTCTTCCATTATTTTCATAGTGAGAAAGATATCATCAATCACAGTTATTGTTTTTCCATATAGGAATGTAAATAGTTCAACTTTGATAAGTTCCTTTTGATTTCTTTTCCCTGATTACCTTCTCAGGCATCTCTTCCTTCTTGTGTCTGGATGTCAAATTTTCTATACAATTCTGGTTTTTTCCTCAAGAAAGCTTGCAAGTCCTCTATTCCACTGAGTGACCATATTTTCTCCTGAAACAAAATATTCAGTTTTGCTGGGTAGGTGACCCTTGGGTTCATTCCCAGTTCTTTTGCCCTCTGGAATATCATATTCCATGCCCTTTGATCCCTCAGTGTAGAAGCTGCCAGGTCCTGTGCTATTCTGATTGTGTTTCCACAATATTGAAATTGTTTCTTCCTGGCTGCTTGTAGTATTTTCTCCTTGATCTGGGGATTCTGGAACCTGGCTATAATATTCCTGGGAATTTTCTTTTGGGGATCTTTTTCAGGAGGTGATCTGTGGATTCTTTCAACCTCTATTTTGTCCTCTGGATCTAAAACATCAGGGCAGTTTTCCTTGAGAATTTCTTGAAGGGTGATTTCTAGGTTCTTTCTTTGATCATGGCTTTCAGGTAGTCCAATAATTTTTAAATTGTCTCTCCTGGATCTATTTTACAGGTCAGTGGTTTTTCCCATGAGATATTTCACATTGCCTTCTACTCTTTCATTTGTTTGGGTCTGCTTAACAGCATCTTGATTTCTCATAAAGACATTAGCTTCCATTTGCTCCAGTCTAACTCTGAAGGAATGAATCTCCTCAGTGAACTTTTGAGATTCTTTTTCCATCTGGCAAATTCAACTTTTTAAGGCATTCTTCTCCTTGTTGCCCTTTTGGGCCTCCTTTGCCATTTGAGTCAGTCTATTTTTTAAGGTATTGTTTTCCTCAGTCAGGCTGTTGACCCTCATTTCATACTTTTCCTGCATCCTTCTCATTTCTCTTTCCAATTTTTCCTCCACTTCTCTTATTTGATTTTTAATGTCCTTCTTAAGGTCCTCTATGGCCTGCAACCCGCTCATGTTTTCCCCTGGGGCTTTTGGAGCAGGACTTCTGACCTCACAGTCCTTTTCCTGCTCTATGCCCCCAAAATAGGAGTCTAGGGTTGCATTTTTCTGTTTCCTTTGCCTTGGCATGTTGCCACTTAATTGCTTGACTTTTGGGCTTGTTGCCACACTATGGCTTTAAGGCCAGATAGAGGAATTTTCGTCCCGAACGTGTGGGGAGCAACTTCCGTTTCTGGCAAGCTGTAAACCCACCCACGACTTCCACCCTAGATCACAATCCAGATCCAGGGAGGTTAAAGCAAGAGCGATTACCCCCCAAGACTGATCTCTGGATCTCCCTACAGTTTGGCAGGCCAGGAGCTGGAGCTGCCTCTGAAAACTACAAAATGGCGTGTCTCCTCAGTGGCTTCTAGCCCCCAGGGGAGGGAGCCGACGCTTTCCCCAAATGCTGGTCCCAAAGTCCATAGGACCTCTTACTTTGTCCTAGGCATGTCTATGTTGATAATTCTGGAGTCGCCACAGTTGCTGGTGTTCTGGGGTCCCTCTAGCCGGCTGCTGGCCCTGCCGCCCTGGGGCTAAAACCTCGGCTCACGCGGACCTGGGCTCAGCTCGGTGCGGCTCGGCTTGGCTCCAGCGCTCTGCGCGCTGCCGGCTCCCAGACCACTGTGGTGGTCCTTCCTGCAGGGCTGCTGGGCTGTCCTCAGCGGGAGGTTAGCTTCTCTGTGT
Organism: Gymnobelideus leadbeateri; assembly: GCA_011680675.1. NCBI lineage: Eukaryota > Metazoa > Chordata > Mammalia > Diprotodontia > Petauridae > Gymnobelideus > Gymnobelideus leadbeateri. Next base: position 42,961 of record WOXC01008289.1, read on the forward strand.
TGTTCTGTGGGTGCTGGGGCTCCAGAAGTTGTTCAGAGTCCCCTTTTACATAGTTTGGGGGGAATCTGGGGACAGAGTGGCTTGGATGAGCTGTTTCTACTCCGCCATCTTGGCTCCGCCTCGATAATAGCACATTTTAAAACTACGTCAGTATGTAAGTCAGTAAGCCACAGGATTAGTGGCCCCTATTTCTTTTTTCAGCTTGACAACAATAAGGGGAATCAAATGCTTGGCAAAACTTAGAGAAATATACTGGGTGTCCTCAAAGTCATAGTCTTCTGAGACTTTCTATACAGGGATAGGGGAGGGACCTGTGATTTCATGAATTTAGGGAACTCATGTATGAAGAAAGCCCCTTTTACCAATATGGGTCAACACTTCACAGTCTTTAGAGAGTTTCCTAGAGCACTGACAATGATTTGACCAGGATCACACAGCCAATATATCTCAGGGGCAGAAGATGAAAACAAGTCTTCCTGACTTCAAGGCTAGCTGTCAATCTACTATGGCATGCTGCCTCTAAGAGCAATATTTTTGCAAAAACAAATGCACATTTACATACACACATATGTGTATACATATATATTTATATAAGGTATTCTTTTTGGAAAGGAACTTGGACATGGTACTGGTATTATTCTAATCTAATGAGTGAATAGCTCTGCTGAGTTCCACCAGCCTCTCGAGGCTAGTCTACGGCCACACACAGCTGTCCTGCCAAATGACCGTTGTCATCAATGTCCCCTTCTAGAATAGCTATGGCCTCTGGGTTAGGTGAAAGCCTACTTTTCTGGGTTCTCCTCAGAACCATGATGGTGGCCTGATCACACTTTGGCAAAAAAGTGTGGGATCAGGCTTCATCCTAGCCATTCAAGGGTCATAATTAATGGTCTGTCTGGTCTCTACTCTGACAGCTGCTCTGACATTCTGATGGACTCATCAGTCTCCCAGACTGCCACACATACCCCAGACTAGAAGATCTGCCTCTCTCCCTCTGAGGATGGGAAGTATCTGCTTCTGGTAGGTCAAGTCCTAAAAGTTGAGGGATAAGGGACATGAGCTGCGGGAAGACAAAAGAAAAGTCCCATCCACAAGGTTTCCATTCCTTCTCATTTTCTGGGGTGAAGGGCAGGGAGTCCGATTGAAGGTGAATGTTTCCTGGGTGACTGTCACTCAGAACCCTAAGGAAGCTGGGTGACAGTGCTGAGTTCACGCATTAATGCAATAGCTGGGTAATTCAATCACTTTATAGAAGTTGATCTGTCCTTTTTATTACAATTACTGTCGGCCAGGGTGTTTCATTCCATCATGGAAAATAAACATCATTTATCATACTTGTAAAGATTAGCCCCCGACAGCTCCAGCTCTTGCTTTGCATAAATGTGTATTAATGTCTGGCCTGCCTGGAGTGGGGAGAGAAGTCTATATTTCACAAGAATGATTAGGCACTGTCACCGCTGCTTTAAGTAATGTCTTATCATGACTGATATTCCCTGACTGTGAAACAAGGGCTGGGCCGGGGAGGGAGGAGGTCAGGAGGAAAAAAAAATACAATTTATTATTGAACCAGAATGAAAAACAGTGGCAGTGGGGCTAGTATCCATTCCCCCTGGGCAGGGGCTCTCCTTGGAAAGCTTAGCTCCCTGATTATTAATGGGGTCTTTTCTTATTAGGGGGGAATGTGTGGCCCTTCAGACTCTCCCACTTGAAAGGAAATGATTGAGTGTTGGCTGACAAGCTTCTAGGCCTAGAACTAGCTCTAGGCCAAGCTTGAGCAACCAGACCCATAAAGTGAACCCCAACCCTGCTCCTACATCACCCCTGCCCTTCTCAGATAGGAGAGTGGGGGAGAAGGGAAGACTCATCCAGAGATTTGTCAATTACTGTGTCCATAATGTTTATTGGCCACCTATGGTAGAAAAGCTTTCTTTTCCATCTTAGATTCCTGCCACTTTGTTGGTTAAAATAATAGCTAGCATTTATACATATAATTTATTATGTGTATGTCGTCACATTTGATCTTTGTGTTTTTTATAAAAATTATCACATTTGATCTTTGTGTTTTTTTATAAATATTATCACATTTGATCTTTGCAACAACTCTGAGACGTAGATTCTATGATTATACCCATTTTATAGATGAGGAAATGTGGTAGGGTTTAAGTGACATGTCTAAGAGCATTCAGCTAGTGTCTAAAACAGGATTTGAACTCAATTCTTCCTGACTCCAGGCCCAGTCCTTTATCCCCTGTACCATTTAACTGCCTGTTATAACAAACATCTATTAAATGCATTGGTAGAGAGAGTTTCCTCACCTGGGAGTTTCCTGTACCAAAGAAATCAAGCCCTGTTCCTATTAAACGCTCGCTATGGAGTGTGGGCTTGGAGACTGATGATGCTCTGTTATTAGTTAATTAGAACCAGCCCAGTTCAGTTCAGAGAGGCTCCTCACTACGTTGGCACTAGGGTGATGAATGTTTTAGCTGGAGTCACTTAGGAAGATCTTCTACTAAGTATTAGAGGAGCTGAGATCTGCTTCAAGGAAGAAAGTAGCCACCCCAGCAGAATTAAAGGTCCTGGGAATATTCACAGAAGTGTTCAGGGCACTGTGCCAGCCACAGGGAGACACAACATTTGGCTACTGTACCGTAATAGGACTACAAATCTCTTCCTCTACATTTCTGGATACATGGTTGGAATAACTGCCTATCTCCTTCCTTTTCTAGGATTTAGTGGCCCAATTTCTATTTGAGTTTGACATCAATGCTTTACAGTTGCCAAATGGATGTTTGTAAAGTACAGGACAGATCATATCACTTTCCAGCTCAAGAAGCTTTGGTGGTTCCGTGCTGCCTCTAGTAAAAAATAACTCCCCTTTTTGGTATATATTTAAACCCCTTCACAATTTGGCTCCACCTTTTCTTTATAAGCTGATAACACATTTCTCCCCCTCAGACACTTTACTTTTTAGTCAAATTGGCCTATTTTCTGTTTCCTATACATAACCTTCCACCCTTGTGCCTGGAATGCTCTGTCTCTTCATCTCCACCAGCTCCCTTCAAAACCCAGCTCAATCATCTCATCCCATGTGAGAGCTTTCCTGATTACCCTTTCTTAAAACTCTTCTCCGGGGCGGCTAGGTGGTGCAGTGAGTGGAGCGTCGGCCCTGGAGTCAGAAGGACCTGAGTTCGGATCCGGCCTCAGACACTTAACCACACACAAACAAAAACCTAGCCGTGTGACCTTGGGCAAGTTACTTAACCCCAATTGTCCTCCAAAAAAAAAAAAAAAAGCAAAAAAAACCCAACAACTCTTCTCCTCCAACCACATTTTATTTATTTTGTATAAAATTTAATGCCGTTATCTTTATCTTTTATGTATTTATGTATAATTTAATTACTTTTATATATGTGTATATGTGCATTTATGTATGTATGTATATATATTTGGTATATGTTGTTTCTCCTGATAGAATGTAAGCTCATTGAGAGGAGGTACTGGTTTTTATTTTGTCTTTGTAAGCCTAGAGCTGGTATAGTGCCTGGCATGTAGCAAGTACTAAACAAATGTTTGAATTATATTGAGTTGGACTGAATTGAATGGCTATTTTAGGGGGTGAGGGAGGAGAACAGCTTTTTCTAGGCCCATATTACCCCAGTAGACAACTAAGGCTTGCACTGCTGTGAATCAGTCTTCTCTTTAGGCCATTGTCTCCAAGACTTGAATGGTTTGGGTTCTAGTTACTTAAACACATTCCTTGTCCTACAGTGCTATAGAGTTGCATATTGGAATCTAGCATGAGGGGAACATGTTTTTCCTTAGCAAGAAGGGTCTTTTTATTTTTTTATTTTTTGCTTTTTGGAGGGCAGTTGGGGTTAAGTAACTTGCCCAGGGTCACACGGCTAGGTTTTTAGTTTGTGTGTGCATTAAGTGTCTGAGGCTGGATCCAAATCAGGTCCTTCTGACTCCAGGGCCGACGCTCTACTCACTGCGCCATGTAGCCACCCCCTAGAATGGTCTTTTAATTGTTCAAGTGGTCTGGATTCAGAGCCAGAGGACCTGTTTTCAAAGTTTCACTTAAAACCTACATAACTTTGGACAAGTTGCAATCTCTCTGGACCTCAATTTCCTCAAGAATACTTGAAAGTCCTCTATTCCACTGAATTACCATATTTCCCCCTGAAACATGATACTCAGCTTTGCTAGGTAGGTGATTCTTGCTTTTGATCCGAGTTCCTTTGACTTCCAGAATATCATATTCCAGGCCCTTCTATCCCTCAGTGTTGAAGCTGCCATATCCTGTGTTATCCTGATTGTGTTTCCACAATATTCAAATTGTTTCTTCCTGTCTGCTTGTAATATTCTCTCCTTGATCTGGGAATTTTGGAACCTGGCTATAATATTCCTAGGAGTTTTCTTTTTGGGATCTTTTTCAGGAGGTGATTGGTGGATTCTTTCAACCTCTATTTTGCCCTCTGGTTCTAAAACATCAGGGAAGTTTTCCTTGAGAATTTCTTGAAGGATGATTTCTAGGTTCTTTCTTTGATCATGGCTTTCAGGTAGTCTAATAATTTTTAAATTATCTCTCCTGGATCTATTTTCCAGGTCAGTGGTTTTTCCTATGAGATATTTCACATTGCCTTCTATTCTTTCATTTGTTTGGATCTGTTTAACAGCATCTTGATTTCTCATAAAGTCACTAGCTTCCATTTGTTCCATTCTAAATCTGAAGGAAAGATTCTCCTCAGTGAGCTTTTGAGATTCTTTTTCCATCTGGAAAATTAGGCTTTTTAAGGCATTCTTCTCCTCACTGCCTTTTTAAGCCTCTTTTGCCATTTGAATTAGTCTATTTTTAAGGTGCTATTTTCCTCTGTCAGGCTGTTGACTCTCTTTTCATAATTTTCTTGCATCATTCTCATTTCTCTTCCCAATTTTTCCTCCACTTCTCTTATCTGCTTCTTAAGGTCCTCTATGGCCTGTAACCAGCCCGCATTTTCTTTTGAAGCTTTTGGTACAAGAGTTCTGACCTCACTGTCTTCCTCCTGTTCCATGCTTTGATCCTCTTTGTCCTCAGAATAGGAGTCTAATGTTGGATTCTTCTGTTTGTTTTGTTTCCTTTGCCTAGTCATGTTGCCACTCAATTACTTGACTTTTGGGCTTGTTGCCACAGTAGGGCTCTGCCACCAGCCAGGGGAGCTTCCATCTCAAATGCTGGGGTTTTCTCAGCTGCTGGAGGTATTAGTTGGGTGACCTCTCTGAAGCCTCCACACACTCTGGCAAGCTTGTCATGCACCCCAAGACCTCCACCCTAGACTGCAATGCAGATCCAAAAAGGTTAAAGCATGAGTGATTACCCAGACTGGTCGCCCAGTCCACCTAAAGTCTGCAGGCCAGGAGTGTGCTATGGCTCCTCAGCGGCTTCTTGCCCCGGGGGGGGGGGGGGGAAGAGGCCAATGCACTCCCCACTAGTGGGTCCCAAAGTCCATACTGCACTGACCTCTTACTTTGTCCTTAGCATCTATGTATTGCTAATTCTGGAAATAGCCACAGCTGCTGGTATTCTGAAGTCTCTCCAGCAGGCTGCTGGTCAGGCTCACCCTGGGGCTAAAACCTCTGGTTCACACAGGGCTGGGGTTGGCTCCCAAAGCACTGCACTGGCCACTCCCTGCCGGGCTGCCAGGCTGTCCTCATCAGGAGGTTAGCTTCTTTGTGTCATTTTGTGGGTTCTGTAGCTCCAAAGTTTGTTCAGAGTCACCTTTTACATAAATTGGGGAAGGTGGGAGCTGGAGCTGCATGGAAGTCCTGTTTCTACTCTGCCATCTTGACTCCACCCCTGGACCTCAATGTCCCAATCTATAAAATAGGGAAGCAGAGCTGTTGCACTTTCTCTTTAGCTTGGGGATGGTATAACCTTTAAGGTACCTTCTAGTCTAAACCAATCATCTTATGATTTTCAGAAAGTGTGAAGAGGTTGTGATCAGTACCTGGGAAAGGAATATCCTCACCAGTGAGAGCACTGATAGATCTAACTGAACAATTCATATGTCCTTGTACATGTATGTCAGTCCTAAAATTTACGGTCCTGGAAGAGTTTCAACACTTTGTTCTTAGCCCCTCATTTTGGATTTTCTGAAAACCAACAGAGGAGTCCCATAGAATTTTAGTTTGCATTTTGGGATGAGCCAGTGGGTGACAACAACTGCTGCTTCTCTAAGGAGCTGTCTATGGAAAGCCATTACATAAGTATGTTTGACTGGGCATGGCCTTAGTATTTGTGGCTAGTCTCCATCCTTCAGGCTGTCTGCCTGCCTCTCTTATACAGGTGCAGAATTGACAAAGACAACTCTTTGTGAGTTGATTTTTTTCCAGTCCTCTCAAGGGAGGGTTGCATGTACCCTGGTCTGGGACTTGGAGGAATCACAATTGGGTATTTTCAATGACCTCATGAAATTCTAACCCCTCATTTTAATAATGCTTGATTAATCTGACTCAGAAGTTGGAGTCAATCCAAGCAACTCCTGAAGGTTGGCCTCTAAAAGAGAAAGAAAGGAAGAGAAGTAGTTACATGCTGGGCATCCCCAGAAGGCCAACTCCTTCCAGAAATTAAGGGTTTGGGAGGCGGAAAGTGGAAGGAGAGTTTTATTCCCAATTCTGTTACTGTTGATCCACTAAAGGCCATCAGCCAGAATCCTTCCTTTCTTAGAGCCCTTAGTCTGGATCTATTTTTGGCTGTGCCACTGATTAGTTGTATGGATTGGAGCCCATTAGTACACCTTGCAGGGACCAGATTTTCTCAAATATAAAATTATGGAAATAGGGCTATATCAGAGATCTTTAATATAGATTCCAAGAACTTTTTAAAAATTCTGATAATTATATTTTGATACAATTGGTTTTCTTTTAATCTTATATTTTATACTTGAAAAATATTATTCAGATAAGGGATTTCTAGGTTTCACTCAACTGCCAAAGGGGCCCATGACCCAAAAAAGCATAAGAAACTCTGGATTAAATAGTCTCTAATGTCTTTTCCAGTTCTGACATTTTGTATTTCATGGCTTCTATATTCAAATTGCTTATAGTCTACTGGTATGTATTAGTTATACAGATAAGCATAACTGAGCACTAAATGGTATAGACCATATGTGCAATACAAATTCAGAGAAAGGAGACATCAGTGTGGATTGGGATAGTCAAGGAAGGTTTATTGGAGGATGTGGGACTTGAGTTAGATTTTGAAGGAATGGGATGTAGATAAACCAAAGGGCTGAGAAAGGATATCCTGGGCAGGAGCAACAGATTGAACAAAGGCAGTGGTAAAGAAAGAGCACAAGATGTGAACATCCTCCCTCCTAACCTTTGTCCCTAGAAATACCTGGCTACCTTCAAGGCTCAGCTCAAGCACCAAAGAGAGGGTTTTTCTGATTCCTCTAAGTGTCAAAGATTCTCCCTTCCTATTCCTTCCCTCCTCCCATGCTCCAATCCCCAACTAGATTTGGAATATATAGTAGATGTTTGACTCAAGTGGGATGCAAAATCCTTGAGAACAGGGACATTTTGTCTTTTATACTCAGTGCCTGATACATAACAGGAATTTAAGAAGTGCTTATATAACTGAATTGACCAGCATATTTGACTATGATTTGCTCAATCCTAGCTCTACCATTATTTCCCTAAGAGTGGTCTTCAGCAAAGCCATTATGCTGTCAGAACCTTAAATTTCTCATCTGTAAAATGGGAAGAATCAGGTTGGTTCATAAGAGGAGACATTACTTGCCAATGATCTGAGTTTCTCCAAGAAGAGATGCAATAGGGGTGGCTAGGTGGCGCAGTGAGTAGAGCGTCGGCCCTGGAGGCAGAAGGACCTGAGTTCGGATCCAACCTCAGACACTTAACACACACACAAACAATACCTAGCCGTATGACCTTGGGCAAGTTACTTAACCCCAATTGCCCTCCAAAAAGGCAAAAAAAAAAAAAAAAAAAGAAGAGATGCAATAGCTCAGGTGAATGGTTTCTGAATTCTCCTAAGGGCTAAAATGGCAATGACTAATTCCATCAGAGCTAACAGCTGCAGCCAGGATTGTTTCATTTACAATTTACGATGTGTGCAGACCCTGGCACGTCCTGGCAGACTTTGGACTCATTTAAAATGTGGTAGGTTTGGGGGGTAGGGAGACTTGGAAGGATGGACATTCCTTACTTGTGTTACTAATAACAAACAGCCTTCATGTTTCAGCCTCCCTCCCCCAGCCTTTACTCCTAGACCTAGACTATTAAAAGAAAAAAACATCCCCTTCAAACAATCTCATTTAACTACCATCAGCTGTGCTGTTTTTAAAGCTCTCGAGCGCTCTCTCTCTCTCTCTCTCTCTCTCTCTCTCTCTCTCTCTCTCTCTCTCTCTCTCTCTCTCTCTCTCTCTCTCTCCTCTGCCTCTCTGCCTCTCTGCCTCTCTCTCTGTCTCTCTGCCTCTCTCCTCTCTCTGTCTGTCTGTCTGTCTGTCTGTCTGTCTCTGTCTCTCTCTGTCTCTCTGTCTATCTCTATGTCTCTGTCTCTCTCCCTCTATCTGCCTCTGCCTCTCTCCTTCCCTCTGCACCCTCACCTCCCTTCACTTTATCCCTTTCTCTCTTGGAAGCCACACTGATCTATTTCACTCTCTCCTTAGCTTAGGGATGATATAATATGAAGTTGTCCCAGAACCATCTCTATTTTCTTTCTAAGCACTTTCTTGATACTATTCCAGAGAAATTCATCATTTGAGCTTGGGGACAATGAAAGAGGGAGAATGAAAATGAAAATGAAAATGAAAAATTACAGACTTATAGATTTTTAAAGTTGGGAAAATCTTGATAGATCAAGCCTTTGATCTTGATAGATTGAACTTGATAGTCTAACTTTCTAATTTTACGGATAAAGAAACTGAGACCTAGGGTAGTGTAATAACTTGTTTAAAGTCACACTGAAAATTAATAGTAGTCAAGGTTAGAACCCAAGTCTCCTGACACCTGAAGCAGGGGTTCATTCTGATTTGCTAGGGACATCATTAATGCACGTGTAGAAGTCAGCATAGCTCAGCTGTTAGGACTCCCATGTGGTACTCTTGAATTTTTAATGTCTCTCAGGGCAGACCTGAACAACTTTTAAATGTCTAGGGGCTTCCTTTTCCTTTCCTCAAGTTAGAAGATATTATATATCTCCTTATTTTCTCCTTGCCTCCAGTCTCCCCCTATTTTAGTCCATTCTACTCAACTTCAGATTGATTTTCTTCAGGCATTGCTTTTAATATGCTCCTCCCATACTCAAGAAACTTCAATAACTACCTACTACCTACAAAATAATGTACACATTCCTTATCCTGGCATTCAAGGCCCTTCTCAGCTTGGCCCTAACTTACTTTTCTGGGTAAATCTCTCACTACTCTTCTTTGTGAATACTATGCTCTAATCAACCCTTTGTATGTATATATTGAGTTATTAGGGCCTGGAGTCAGGGAAACTCATCTTCCTGTTCAAATCTGTCCTCAGACACTTACTAGCTGCATGACTCTGGGCAGGTCACTTAACCTTGTTTGCCTCAGTTCCCTTATCTGTAAAATGAGCTGGAAAAGGAAATGTCAAGCCACTTCAGTATCTTTGCCAAGAAAACCCCAAATGGAGTCATGAAGAGTGGGACAGGATCGAAAGGATTGAACATCACAGCATGTTAGAGATATTTGCCTGTATTTTAGCTCCTTAACTAGTCTGCAAGCTCTTTCAGAGCAGGGATTATGTCTTAGTTTTCTTTGTATGTCCTTAAGTGAACACAGTAAGTACTCTGTAAATGCTTGATGAGTATCAGAATGAACATGCCTAGCTCCTTACTGGGCGTTTCCTGGGTTTTAATTGTTATAGAAAGAAAGGAAACTGGGAGATCCATTTGCCCTCTACACCCCCACTCCCAAGGCAGGAATAGCTGGCCAGGATGTCTTGTAGCAGATATAACAGCCTCTCTGGGTAGAGAGTTTATGTTGGAGCTTCCCTAGAATTTCCAGTTAGATTCAATAGGTGAGTCTTAAGAATCCAATGAAGCTCAGGTGATAGGATCAGGGCAGCTCTATGCAGAGGCAAAAGAAGCAGGGCGAGAATCTTGAAGACACTAGAAATGTGGAAAGCTGGATAGTGTCCAAGGCAGAGAACAATCAGTAAATCTGTTAATTTGTGTTTCTATTTACACTTTTATCCTCAATTGTAATTGTTCATATACATAAAACCCTCTGTAATTTTCTTTTCCTACTATTAATAAATGAAAGGTTTGTCCAAGGCTGCTTCTCTGGTATGAAATACAAGGGTTTTGAAATTCAAGCATATCAGACCTATAGAAATGCAAATATTTTCATTTAAGCTGCTAGAGTCAAGGGAAAAAAACCAGTGTTTTAAACAAATAGACATTTGCGGGAAGTGATATCATAAACACAGTTCATGTATTTGATGATTGCTCTTCCCTGCTGGGGACATTATTTGGTCATAAGCCAGGACACAGGTGTCTACTGTATCTATAATATTCTGTCAGATCATAAAAGATATCACTTGATACCTAGACTCTTGTACGTTATCAACTTCAACCTAATTCTGAATTCATAAATTATAAGTAGGCTGATATTTGAGATCACACTCCTATGAAGTGTGAGGTATGTCTCTGTAACAAATGACTAAGTGGCCACATGAAGTCAGTCTTAGCTTCCTCTAGGGCTGACTCCCCATCAGATCTCCAAAGTCAAATGAGACCAGGTCCATCTTAGATAGAGACAGGGGGGCTTCTTCTGGCTAGCAGGGCAGCAAGCCAATGGTTTTGGAGAGTTAGTGGTTAGGGCATGAGCTGCCTTGAATGGAGGTCCTGAATTGAGGGAAGCACTGATGCAACTGGAAAATTGACTGATGAATTGGGGAATGAAACTTAAATGTCAGTGTCTTGGTCAAGCAGATTCCATATAAGGCCTATGTTTGTGAAACCTGGTCATTCCTACCGATTTGATTAAAGGAAGGCTAATGTGGAGAGTCTTGGTTGGGTGTGCCTTCTACATGGACAGAACAGAGAACCAGTGATTTCAGGGGCACTGGGAATGTACTTGTGTTTCTCACCCTAATTCCTTCCCAACCCATATACCTAATATATTGATATGCCTGGAATTCCCCTACCAGGAATAACTTCTTTCTTTCTAATGTGAAAGATTTGTGTAGAAAGCAATTTTCCCTAATAGTGACATATTCATACTAAGATAGAAATTACTGATAATAGATCTTTTCCTAATAGTAGTTTTGATATGAAGGGAACAGGGAGAGAGTACAAGGGATCTGTCTGTATGCCTGTAGGGCTTGAGTTATTGAAACATAATGGACTGTGGAAAAGAATGGAGAATGGGAGGCTTGGGTCTCAGAAGGCAAACTGCTTCCTGTTCAACTTCACCAAGGTCAGACACCAGTTGTAGGAAACCTTGATCTAGGATACTAATGACCTAGCTATGTATTTATGTGGAAGGGAAAGGGTTGGTAGGGGAAAGAAGCAGACTGTTGAGGGCCCCTGTCTCCTTATCCACGACCCTGATTCTATTTACATTCTAGAGTCAAGAAGACTCAAATCTAGCCTCAGACTCTTGCTAAGCTGTGTGACCCTGGGCAAGTCACTTAACCCCGCCTCAGTTTCCTTATCCATAAAATGAGCTGGAGAAGGAAATGACAAACCACTTCAGTATCTTTGCCAAGAAAACCCCCAAGTGGGGTCACAAAGAGTAGGGCACAACTGAAAAATGACTGAACAATAACAGTCTGAATCCCAGGGATGGAACTCCAAAACTGAGAGAATGAATTTCCCCAAAGAGTAGAGTAATGGTTTCCAGAGATCTGAGAGAAGGGTGCAGTCACAGGCAGAAAGAAGTAGGGTATCAGCAGGGCAGATGGCAAGGTGCCTTGCATTTAATAAATAACTTTTCATTGAATATAAAGAGAATAGGATTACAGATTTGGAGCTGAAATAGATCTTATCAGTCATAGTCCAATGGCTTATTATCAATGTTGTGACTAAGGTGCCAGGAGAGGGGGTAATTTGCCCTTGATCACATGGGAAATAAGTGGCAGAATCAAGATTCAAACCCTGATCCTTTCACTCCAAATAATGCTGCCTTCCCACTAACCTTCGAAGCCTCCACAGTGTAGCAAAGACAAGAAGTCATTCAGAGCTTAGATCACAACACCGGAGAACAATGTGCCTCCCGAGGCCCCTTAGGCTAGCCTCACCTCAATGGCCCCTTGTGATGGAGTGCAAAGTGGAAAGGCTTTCCATGGGGCTCTAGGGGAGAAGCCAAGGTGGCAGCTTCTGCTGTGGGGACCCCGGCTTCTAGAAATGTTACTGGGGCCCTGACCAGTAAAAACTGACCCTAGAGAAGTGACAGGTCGGGAAATGCTACAGATAGAACTGCTCCCTAATGGCCAGGTTAGCTCCACCAAAGGTCCTCTTTTCCTGCCCTACACATCTTTATGTAGGTAAGTCAGAGGGCAGGGTCAGGCCCATACGTGCTGTGTCCAAAGCTTCCGCCTCCGTCCTCAGGGGCTGACTTAAGGCTAACAAGCTGACCCCTTGGCACAGGATTGCATGTGAGGGTCTATGACCACTTAACTAAGGGCTGGTAAGTGACTGAATCCCTGCTTTTCCCATCGGAAAGGGTCATTTTTTTATTTAGTTTGGTTTTGTTTTTCCACTGTGGAAATTCTTCTTAAGCCTCCCTGTTGAGTAAGATTATTGATCATAAATCATTGCTCTGAGCTCACCAAAGCTTGCTGCCAGTTTACATTTTACAAAGGCTTTTTTGGTTTATAAGACACTTTCACATGTGTTATTTTATTTGATCCTCATGGCCTCCCTGGGAGGGGAGTTGAGGCAGTATTATCATGCCCACTTAGCAGGTAAAAATCCTAAGGTGAAAGGGGCCAATAAGGGACTCGTCTAAGGTCACATAGATACCTGAGACAGCGGCATTGGGGTTCTATCCCAGGTCATCTCGTCTCCAAGCCCAGGTTCTTTCTACTATACCACATCCAAGATCACCAGAGTTACTCAGACCCCTAACTCCTAATAACATAACAATAATGATAGCTAACATGTATATAGTGCTTTATATGTACCAGGAATTCTGCTAAGTGTTTTATAATTATTATCTCATTTGACCCCCTGACAGTCCTGGGATGTAAGCACTATTATTATCCTCATTTCACCGATAAGGAAGCTAAAGCAAAGGAAGATTAAGTGACCTCCTCACAGTCACACAGCTAGTCAAGAATCTGAGGTCTTCTTGTCTCCAGACAAGGCACTCCAGCAAGACCACCTGGCTGCCCCATCATTTGTTAAACCCATATTATAGGCAGACCATCATGCTACGTGTTAGGGAAGTAAAAACAAAAGTGAGATAGTTCTGGCTCTCTCAAGAGCCCATATTTCAATAGAGGAAGACAGAACAGATAGGGGAGTCCCATCTGCTCTTTGGTCCCACCCATAATTTAGTCTTTACCACTACCACTCCCCTACAAATCTTTGCTGGACGGGGGGAGTCAAGAAATGGCTCTGTGCATAACTTGGTGAAAAGACTGGGTTATGGGCAGCATCAAAGGGTTCATGGTACTTGGACTGGTTGAACTCTTGTATATGACCTTGACTTCAGGCCCAGCACTCTATCCACTGCGCAACCTAGCTGTGTTAATCATAGAGTGAGAGAATGCTCATTTAACCACATCCCACCCACATCTTCCCTTTTCCTTTTCTCCCTCTTTGTCCCCTTGCCTCTTCTCTGCCCTACCTCTTGGCTTTCTGACTTTTGCTCTGGACACAATAATTAAATTAATACCACCATTAATTCTGAAAAAGCTTGTTTCCTATGAATCCACTCACCATCCTTGTGATTTCTCCAATCAAAACTTCCTTTCTTGGTCACTGCTCTCTCATACTGTATATGTTGTCTCCATTTATTAGAATATAAGCTCCTCAAGGATAGGGACTGTCTCATTTTTATGTGAATATCTCCAGCACTTAGCACAGTATTGGTACTCAGTGAGTGCTTAGTCAATATTTTTTTTCATTCACTTGACCCTAAAGTAGACCAATAAAAAAGGATCTCATAGCAATGAGATGGATCCTTAAAAAATAAAACCAAATAGAACATTCCTATTTCTCAGCAAGCTTCTAAACTACCTTAACTTTTTGAGCATTTAAAAACCTTCAGTAATCTCATGGCTTCCAGACTGAGTCTTAGATCCTATGTAGAAACATGGAGAGGGAGTACCCTGGTAATCATTCCATCAATAAATAAGTCTTTATTGAGCATCTACTATATGTTAAACTCTAGGTTAAGGACTATGACCTAATCAAATCCCTCAAGTATTTATTTGAGAAGAAAAAGACACAATATAAACAAGTTTTGGAAAGGCAATGTGGTGTGGTAATTATGGAACTGAGTCCAAGTATCACTTCTGACACACCCTGGCTGTGGGACCAGGCAAATCACTTAACATCTCAACATTCTAATCAATCTTTGAGGTTGTAAATTGAAGAGAGGGTGCCAAGCTGCATTGTTAGAAGATGTTTTCTCATCAGGGAAATCCTTATAATCTTATCCTTATAATCCTCCTTATCTCATTCTTATAATAAAAATATCACAGGTATAGTCCCTGCTCTATAAACAAATTTAGAATTAGGTCGGTGGTATAGACTATCAGTACTGTGGCAGCTCAGAATAAAGGACGATTAATCCAGGTTTGTTAGAGAAGAAAGGTCTCATAGAGAAAATGGTACCTGAGCTGGGCATTGATAGATGGATAGGATATGTATAGATAAAGGATATAGCCCCACTCTACCCACCTCATTTTATCTCCTCTTCTTCTCTAGGTGGGAGTAGTATGGTGTAGTTCTGGTTGTTATGGTTGGTCCTCAATGAGAGTCAAGGAACAAAGGTTCTAGTTCCAATTATCTCTAGAGGAAGGCAACCAGAATTCTAAAGGGTCTGGCAGTCATGCCATGTAAAGACCAGATGAGGGAATGGGGTGTTGTTTACCCTGAGATTTAGTAGGATATGTAAGCTATCTTCAAGGCCTCGAAGGCTTGTCATATGGATGATGGCTTAGAGTTATTCTGCTCTGTCTTTAGAGGGAAGAACTCAGAGAAAAAGGTGAAAGTTGCAAAGAGACAAATTTAGGCTTTATATAAGGGAAAAACAAAAACAACAACTTCAACAATCAGTTATCTAATTGTGGAATGAGAAGTTAAAAATTTTAAAAAGGCTTGTGAGGAAATGGGTTCCTGTCACTAGTGACCTTCAAACAAAGGCTAGATGACCATCTTCATCTGCTGTGATTGATGTAGAAGGGGTCCTTCATTAGGCAGGAATTGGATTAGATAGTCTCTGATTTCCTTTCCAACTCTGAAAGTCTATGATTCTGGGAATGGGTTAACACTAGTATTTGGTGAGTGCTTACTATGTATTTGCCCCCTTCTAGGACATAGGAATGAAGAAAAGTAAAAAAGAGTCTCTGCCCCCATAGAATTCACCTTCCAATTGGAGGGAAAATTGGCAGAAAAATTCATGGCATTACATATTTCATTGCCAAGATCCATGTGTGGCCTAGATTACAAGGGTGGTAGGAATCTGGAGAAGAGATGGGTCAGTGTGGGCAGTCAAAGTAGGATTCATGGAGAAGGTGGTACTTAAGCTAGGCTTTGAAAGATGGGATTTTGATTTCAGAGGAAATGTTCTTTTCCAAACAGCCGAAGAAGGTGGTATGCATATTTCTAGGGTACCTCCACCTTGAAAAAAAAAGAACAGGACAAAAAAAATTAATCAGCTTGGTCTATTATTTCCACAATTCTCCCCTTACCCTTTTCTTCCTTTCCAAATCTAAATGACTTGACCAATACATGATGTTGGGCAATAATAACTCACATTTAGGCCTACAAAGTACTTTCTTCATGACAACTTTTTGAGGTAGATAATTTAGACATTATTCATACTCATATTATAGAGGAGAAAACTGGGGCTCAGGGAGGTATAATGACTTGCCCAGAATTTCATAGATTGGAAGTTTCCAAGTCAAGATTAAATACCCAGGCCAATTCTTTTTCCATAGCACCCCACTGCTGCTCAGGTTCAACTTCATCTTATGAAAGGCTTCAAGAGTTCGTGAAAATCTTCCCCCTACCTCCCCTCCCCATATGAAGCTATTTCCTGATTTTTCCAATAGACACTCATTTGAGGGACTTTTTTTTAGTTGGAAGCAAAGTAAAGTTTCAAGGAAGTTTAGAAACTAGCCATTTTGGGCTAGGCCATGTTCTCCCCACTAATAGGCATCTTTCATTATCATTATCCCTATTAACACTTTATTGTATTAGTTATAGTTAATTTACATTTTACTGAAGCATTGAAAACAGATTGCAGATGTTTGGAAACAGATGTTATTTTAATGTTAAGGCAAAATCATGAATATTTATGGGGATTATTGCCTGGATCAAATTACCTTGCTTAAACAGTGAGGTATGTTCTAACATCTTTAGAAGGAACACTAAAAGAGGAGACAGAAAAGTATTGATGAACTCTTGGGCTCACTTCAATTTTCCTTCACGTGGGATTCATTTTTTTTTCTTTCCCGTGGACTTTGGAACAGAGGGTCAGTTGTTATAGAACCAATTTAGGGTTTTTCCTGTTGCTCATATTAATTTGGCCAAGGCAGGATTTTCCATCTGGATTTTTCCACCTTCTCCTTCACAGAAATGAGCCTGCCAAAGTCATTGGTACCATACCTTAGGAATGTGGGTGGATAGACCATTCACTCCTGCTTTACTAAAAATGCCCTTCAGCAGAGCCCTAGACCATAGAAAGGCTAGCTAAATGAGCTAATCTTATGAGGAGAGGAATAAGAGGTTCTTTAGTTAGGATAATCAGAGGGGCAGAGGACAAAACCCCAAATATGCCCCCAATCCCTAGTGTTTTTTAATTCTAGCACTAAATATTCATTTCATTTCAGTCTTTAAGTGTCTGCTACTAACATATGGATATCCTGGGAAGGATATCAGCTTAGCTCCTATCTGCTCAAAGGCAGTTTGGTACCTCACAAAAAGCTAGGGTTACATGCAGAGTCAAAAGCCCTCACTTCCAGTCTGGCTTCTATGTTTATTACTTAGGTGACCTGCAGGTGCGATCTCAACTCTCTAGACCTCAGTTTCTTTAATTTTAAAATGAAGAGACTAGGGCTAGATGACCTCTGAGGTCCATTTCAGTTCTACATTTACAAGCTTAAGCTTGATTTTAATTTTTAAAATTATTTTTTCAAGTAATAAGTATTTTAAAAAATTAATCTGCCCCTTCTAGCACCCTCTAATGTTGATCAATTAAAAAAATCCCCCAGTACATATTTACAAATCCCCACAGTGGCCATGTTCAAAAATGTCTGTTTCTCCCTATGTTTTAAGCTCATTATTTCTATCAGAAGGCAAGTGGATTGTTTTATTTTCATTCTTTTGGACTCGGTTTACCATTGCATTGATTCAAGTTCAAAAGGTTTTCAAAGTTGTTTTCCTTTATAATTTTATCAATATACAAATTGTTCTCCTAATTCTCTTCACTGCTCTGTGTCAGTTCATATAGGTCTTCACAGCTTCTCCTAAACTCCCCGACCATTTCACAATTTCTTGTGGCACAATAATATTCCATTACATTCATACGACACAGTTTGTTTAGCTATAACCCAAAAGAGGACAGCCCCTTAGTTTCCAGTTTGGTGATACCATGAAAAGAGTTGCTATAAGTCTTTGTGTTATTTTCCTCTTTCTTTGAGGTATAGGCCTAGTAGTGCTACAATTGCACTAAAGAATGTATATATAGTTTGTTCACATTCCAGGTATTGGAATTTTGTTCAAAATTTTTGTTCAAAATTGCTTTTCAGAATGAATGAATTCTACTGTAAATATACCAATATATCTATTATCCCAAACACTCCCTCCAACATTTTGTCATTTTTCGATAGTTTGATAGGTATGAGGTAGAACCTCAAAGTCACTCTAATCTGAATTTCTCTAATGATTAGTGATTCAGAACATTTTTCATATGATAATTAATGGCTTGGATGTCTTCCTTTGAAAACTAACTGTTCACTCATATCCTTTAACTATTTGTCTACTGGGGAATGGCTCTTAGTTTTATAAATTTGAATCCATTCCATATATCTTGAAAATAAGACTTTCATCAGTCACTTGTTACAAAGATTTGTTTCCCTTCTAATTTTTACTGCATTTGTACAAAAACTTTTAAATTTTATATGATCAAAATTATCCATGTTATCTTCTGTGATCCTTTCTATCATTTATTTATTCATAAATTTTTCCCCTGTTCATAGATCCAAAAGGTAATTTCTTCCTTGCTCCTCTAATTTGTTTATTCTGTGACCTTTTTATCTCATCCATGCTGGAGCCTATCTTCAAAGACCTTGTATTTCAATGGGAAAGACAACACCAAAAAGGAAGTGACAGGGACATTAAGGGAGGCCCTAGGAAAGTTGAATGGCACATACTATTTAAGAACAGTGGCAAACTTGATTTGAACATGGTTCATGGTGCCAGAAGTGAGGAAAGAAGCATGTCTATGAAATCTTTCATTGGCCACTAGAGATGTTCTTGCCCCTCTGTATTTGGTTTGGAGACTTTTGGAGACAATCTTAGTGGCAAATTCAGGTGATAGGTAAAGTTGCCCTACCCTGAGTCTTGTTTTTCCTTGAATTGTGTAGTTAATTCTGAGAAACAGAGGATGTTTCCCCTTGAATACCTGTTGCTCAGTAAACCCGGCAGAAGAACTGGGCTTGAGTTCATTCTAGTCTCTCTTTGGTCTACAGACACCAATAATAGCTTCCATTTACTCATATGTAAATATTTTTAAACATTTGTGATTTCATCAGTGTGTTTGTTTCTTTCCCTGGTGCAAATTGCAACCCTTCTACACCTCAGTGGATGATTTTGTGAATTTCTATGGTAAAAAAAATAATTCATCATCTAATGGCCATCCTTTCACTGGTGAGCCTGGCTAGACTTTGTCAGGTTGTCCTCAGAAGACAGACATAAAGTAAGTCTATTCCCAGGCCTGTACTTGAATGTTTTCTGTACTTTCCAGAGTGGGCACTCTGCTAATATAGCCTTCAGAAACCTAGGTTCACCTCCACTTCCAAGTTATTAAAGCATTTAGCAAATCATTCTGCAGATATAGTGTACAGTAGAGTGAAAAGAGCCGTGAACTTAAAAATCAAGACTTAAGCCCAAATCTATGTTCTGCTCATTACTAGGCTGGTGGTGCAATGGATATAGTGCTGGGCATCAAGTCAGAAAGATGAGTTCAAATGTGACTTAAGATACCTATGTAACCCCAGGCAAGGTACTTAACTTCTGTCTGTCTCAGTTTTCCTAAGCCATAAAATTGGGTTAATAATAGTGCCTTTCTTGCAGGGTTGTTGTGAGGGTCAAATGAAACAGTATCTGTAAAGTACTTCACCCAGTGCCTGACACATTATAAGTCCTCTTTTATTTTCTTGGCTTTTTGGAGTGGGGAAGACAGGGCATTTGGGGTTAAGTGACTTGCCCAAGGTCACATGGCTAGCAAGTGGTAAGTGGTAAGTGTCTGAGGGTGAATTTGAACTCAGGTCCTCCTGACTCCAGGGCCGATGCTCTATTCACTGCGCCACCTTGCCCTCCCACAGTATAAATACTCTTTCTTCCCTCTTTACTACTTGTGTGGCAAGTCGGTTCTCTCTAGGCCTTAGTTTCCTCATCTGTGAAATGTGAGCGTTTGGACAAATTGAGCTTGAAGGTTCTTTCTGGCTCCAAGTCTTCTGTCCCATGGATGGATAGATGAGACAGCTTTTAACGCTCCTTCCTCCTTTCGGGCTTAGCTTCTTGCTTTCCACCAACCACATTTATTGAGTATCTGCAGTGAGCAAGCTGAGTGCTGGACGAGATGCTGAATTTAAAATGACATCTACTAAGTAACAACTGGAAAACACATTAGAAGGGAAGTAAAAGAGATATAAGTCAGAGCTGCAGCAGCACCCCAATGCTCCCTGAGCTGGGCTTCAGAGACAGATGGATGGCAGGATGCTAGAGTCTACGGCACATACAGATTTTTCTTTCAAATTGGCAGCTTGAATAGGCTAAGACATCCCGATTGCTCCATTCCAGGTGTCATGGAGCCCGGGAGGAAAAGTTGTGAGGCAAACTGTTTGTCCCCTGTCTCTCTGCAGACCTAAAGCTGAAACAGTCATCTATTCACGGAGCAGAAGAATTCTGGGAAGGAGAAAGGCAAAAGAGGTTTTGATTATGAAAAAGAAATGGTATTAGTGTTTAAATTCCAGAAGTACCATTCCCCCTCTTCCCTGTGTCAGAGTTATTGCATCTTGGTGTGGCCGCAGAAATACATGGCAAAGATCACCAGCGCCAGGATTGCCAAGGTTCTCTTGGAAGCTCCCTGAAGCTCCAATGTAGTTTGTGTGGACCTAGAGTCAGCTAGGAGGTTTGTGGGAATAGAAAGGGAATTTCTTCAGCAATGAAGGGCAAGCAAAGTTGTTGGGAAAGGATGGATGAATTAAATGAGTGAAAAAGCATTTAATATGCCAGACACTATGCTAGGTACTTAGATAAAAATACAGAAGTGAGATAGTCCCCTCAAGGAGCTCGTATTCTTTTTTTTTTTTTTAAGCAATTGGGGTTAAGTAACTTGCTCAAGGTTACACGGCTAGTCATTATTTATGTGTGGGTGCTCATTTTCTGAGGCCGGATCTGATCTCGGGTCATCCCAACTCCGAGGCCGGCGCTCTTACTCACTGAGCCACCTAGCCGCCCCTTTAGGGCAATCGGGGTTAAGTAACTTGCCCAAGGTTACACCGCTAGGTTTTTTTGTTCGTATGGATTAAGTGTCAGAGGCCGGCTCCGAACTCAGGGCCTTCTGATTCCAGGGCCGGCACTCTATTCACTGCGCCACCTAGCCGCCCCAGGAGCTTGTATTCTAATGAATAACAAAAACAGGACAATTGTGGCCAGGGAAGGGAGATTTGGTCTAAGAATTACCGGGAATGTGAGTGGAGACAAAAAGCTCTACTACCCTTTCCAGTAGTAATGGTAATAATTATTTGATTATTGTTTGCAAAGCAAGAGTCAAACATAGGGCATGGTGGAACATAGCAGGGTATACAGCACCCGGGCAAAATAGTAATTTGTCCAAGTCAACCCAAGTTTCTTGGTGGATGGCTGGAGGGAATATGAAGCATGGTCTGAGGTTAGCTAGATATAGTTGGTTAGGGGATTTTGCACCCCCTCACTTACTCACCAAATAATTTAATTAAGATGAAGAAAGAGCTTAATATGAAGTGCTCTTTTCTGTGGTGGCTGGGTGTGACCTTGAAGGTAATGACTAAAAGAACTGAAATGCATCGATTTAGCCAGAGTTACAGGCAGACTCACAAAAGAACAGTAACCTCCTTTGAGGAAGAAGTCTGAGAACCAAAGCCAAGCTCCAGAAGATGACAGTAGTTCAGTCAGGGTAAAAGCAGCAGATAGCAGAAGCTTGTTGGTAAAGCATCGCAGCAGTGGATGATAGTAGCAGTAATAGCAGAGGCAAGTTTGCTGCTGTGGGAGACAATTCACAACTCATTTTACCTTTTGTAGAGCTGTATTGTTTAAAAAATATATTTAACAGATTGCACAGTGTTTCTATCCTATCCTAGATACAGAAACAAGACCTTTTCTTATCTTGAACATTTTATCATGATCATCTTTCATTTAGATGTTGGTGGTTTCTGGTTGGAATTAACCAAGATGTAATTGGATGACTGGATGTCAATAAGGTATTCCCCAGAAGGTTTTAGTTTGACCGAGGCAATACCTATTCAGTGATTAAGGTTTAATAAGAAATCAGGCAGAGAATGGCTTCTTTTACCTAGTTAAAAAAAAAGTCAGTCTGGGAGGGGACAACCTTTAGGGTTTGTGGCCAAAACTGAAACAATTGCTATTTACGTTCATCCTGAGCCAATCAGGGCCCAGTGACCAAGTCAGGGTATGACCAGGGACATATTGCTGGCCAATCGATGACAGCTTGAGGAATTTGTATTTAAGACATGGTCCTTAAGGAAAAAAAACCTAGCCCGCAAACCCCAAGGTATCTTTCAATGCTTCAGTGATCAAAATTTACATTCCTTTGGATAGAGCACCAGCAGGTAAGGGTATGATATCCTATATGGACTGAAGGAAGGAAAAGGTTGAGAAGGGGAGGGAAGGGGAGGGGAGGGAAGGGAAAGGAAGGAAGGAAGGAAGGAAGGAAGGAAGGAAGGAAGGAAGGAAGGAAGGAAGGAAGGAAGAGTTGTTTGTTGCCCAACTGGCCAGTTCCAATTTGGTCCCCAGTAGGCCAAATCCTACTACTACTCACAGTTGTTATTTGTTCTTTGTTCTCAAAGATGACAAAAAAGGGGAAAATGACAATTCCTGGAACGGTTGTGGGAGGACAGACACTGAATTGTGAGGTGGTCTAAGCATTCTGGAAAGCAATTCGGAATTATATGTGAAAGAGTCACTAAACTGTGCTTAAGCCTTGGACTCAGATATACTACTATTATGCTTATCCCCACCCCCCCACCCCTGAAGGACAAAGACAGAAGGAAATAACCTATAAGCACAAATGTGTTTCTAGTAGCACGGTTTTTTTGTTTTTTTTTTTTTTTTAGCAAAGAACTAGAAAAAAAGTAGGTGCTTATCAGTTGGGAGAATGGCTGAACAAATTATGGCATATGAGTGTAATAGCATATTATCGTCCTATAAAAATAATGACAGAATAGATTTAGAGAACCCTGGGAGTCTGTGAGAAAAGTGAGGAGAAAAATGTAAACTTTGAGTACTACATTGTAAAGGGCAACAATTTTAAAAGCCTTAAAAATCTCTGTTTAATGCCAGTCAGGACTCCTGAAGACTGATGGAAGGCATGCTTCCCATCTCTTGGAGAAGAAATGATGGATTGTAGGCACAGAACAGGACCTATGTTTTCAGACATGATCAGTACAACAGATTTGTTTTGTCTGACTAACTTATTTGTTACAAGGGAGGGCTTTTAGTGGATGAGGAGAAATGGGGAAGTTGCTGATGGCGATAAAAAGGAGAGAGAGAGAAAGAAAGACAAAAAGAGAAAGGAAGGAAAGAAGGAAGGAAGAAAGAGAAAGAAAGGAAGGAAGGAAGGAAGGAAGGAAGGAAGAAAGAGAAAGAAAGAAAGAAAGGAAGGAAGGAAGGAAGGAAGGAAGGAAGGAAGGAAAGAAGGAAAAAAGAGAAAGAAAGAAAGGAAGGAAGGAAGGAAGGAAGGAAGGAAGGAAGACAAAGAAAGGAAGAAAGGAAGGAAGGAAGGAAGGAAGGAAGAAAGAAAAAAGAAAGAGAGAAAGAGAAAGAAAGAAAGAAAAGAAGGAAGAAAAAAAGAGAAAAAGAAAGAAAAAAGGAAGAAAGAAAGAAAAGAAGGAAGAAAGAAAGAGAAAAAGAAAGAAAGAAAAAAGGAAGAAAGAAAGAAAAGAAGGAAGGAAGAAAGAAAGAAGAAAAGGCATCAATGAAACATTTTTAAAATACCCAGAAGAGAACAGGAGAAAGTTACAAAGACACAGATAAGAAGGGAATGTTGGTACCACTACATCTAAAACCTAACATCTTTGTGTGTTTCAAGGTTTACAAAGTGCTTTAGGAATATTACTTCATTTAATTCTCCCCACAACCCTGTGAGGTAGGTATTTTCCTACCTCAGCTGAGGAAACTGAAAGACAGAAACTGACTTGCCCAGGGTCACATATCTGAGACTGGATTTGAATTCAGGCCCTTCTTATTCCAGGTTCAGAGCTCTATTCACTGCACCTTATCTGCCTTATAATGCTATTACCGTAATAAATGTGATATGAATTTTTTAAAAAGTTGTACATGGTAGAATTCATATATATAGAATTCATAATTCTCTTTTCTGCCCCTTATATTTAGAAATCTTTATGTTTGCTAATGACCATAAAGTTCATAATAAAGAATTGTTTTCAAAGACTGAAGGTGATTTAAAAAAACAAAACAAAACACTTCTATTGAGTTGGACAGAAGTGAGTTTAAAATTATCAAGTTAATTAAAACATGAATTTAAAATTCAATTAAAAACTCATTATATCTCAATAAGGATGTTTTAAAATAACTCCATAGGATTTAAACACCATCTACTAATGCAGGTAGGCCAACCCTTTTGCAATTGGAACAGTTTCTGTTGGTAGGCTTTAATATAGAGACTGATGACATCAACCTTTATTATACTTACAACTTTGCAGTGAAATATCCCATAGGGCCCAGGCATGAAATTTTCCACAGAGCCAACTTTCTGCCTAGTAACTCGTTTACTTGACAACTTCTTTATCTGAAATGCTAGAACATTGCTTTCCAAGGGCTGCCAGAAAGGAGATTAGATGGCAGATTAAAACTGATTTGAAAATTAATTTTATCTCTTTGTATATCAAGGGTGTGCAAGACTTATTTAATTTGTGATAAGTGCAATTATAAAAAATGAATGAGCTATCAAAAATTTTAAAGTATGATCTATCAATATTGGCATGATGTGAGTTGCTGGTCATTATGAATAAAATAGGTCTTTGGCAATATGGAATTCAATTTCCTCCACAGTGTGTCTCATTACTTCTTGGCACATGGGTTAACATTAAATTATAATCATTAATTTCCAAATCAGGGCTTAATTTCTAAATAAGAGGCTAATATAAATAATCGCTCCAGCTGTGGGCCCTTGGGAGATTTCAGGAAGAGACTATCTGTTTACAAAATCTATTCCTTTTTTGAATCCTTATTACCAATTTCTTCTTCATGAATTCTGCTGGGATGGTTCAACAAAGGACAGGAACCCACTCTTCTGAGATTAGCACCAACAAATATTGATGAAACACCTCTGTATATGGTACTATACTGGGCTCTGTGGGGAATATCAAGGAACAAGACATATTCTTTGACCTTCAAGGGGCTTATAATCTCATTGGGGACACCACACTTTTATATAAAAGAGATAATTAAAAATACAATATGTCAAATTAAAATAAGTTCTATAAGAGTTAGGGTAGAAGTGGGAATCATTCAATTGGTGATTAGGGAATTTAGGAAACTCTTCCTGAAAAAGATAAGGCTTGAGATGGGCTTTTAAAAAGAGGTAGCACTTAGTTAACCTAGTGAGGCAGTATATTATAGTCAAAACAATATTGGTTTTGAAGTTGGAGGACCTAGATTCAAATCTTGGTTTTCCATCAGTCAGTCAGTTAGAAACCATTTATTAAGTACCTGCTATGTGAGAGACACTGTGATAAGAGCTGGGAATACAAATGTAGTTATTTCTTCCACATCTCAGGGGAATGGTGTAATCTGGAAAATACACAAAAATTTTTGGCCTTCTCTTTGTATTAGAGAAAGTCTGAATTATTATGGTATTAAAAGATAAAATATGTTGATATTATACAATACTATACATATATTTTGTACATTTCTGAGTTACTAAATTTCTTCTGCATCATCTGCTGGCATTTGATTTGCAAAATTCCCCCCAAATTCCCATTTAACTTCTTATGCTGACTTGTGATATATCAGAACCCAGATGGGAAAAGTCGAAATCTGGAAGAGATAACTGTACAAGCAAAAAAAAAAAAAGACAGTCCTTGCCCTTGCCCTCAAGGAAATGACATTCTAACGGGGAAAGATAGCTCGTAAAAAATTTCTGAAAAGTAAGGGTGTGGGGCAATGGAGAAGGGGATGAAGACACCTGGCAAAGAAACGTGGGAAGACAAGATAGAGAAATCCAGATTTTATCCTACTGAGAAATGAAGACATGAAGACATAGTTGGCTTAATAATCTTCCTTAAATGGAGTTCTAGAAGGAGCTAACATAGGGGGCAAAGTGGATATTTCAAAGGTGTGAATTCCAGGCCTAAAGTGATCTTCTAGGATGAAGAGGTTCACATCTAGGACACATCCATGCTCTTATTACCTTAACACCTTTGGCAAGTCACTTTATATCTCTAAGGAATAAGGGTTGGACTAAATAAATTTTAAAATTACTTGCAGCTCTAAATTCTATAATGCGTATGTTCCTTTGCATAGGTTCAGAGATGTCCTCCAGAGATCTTATCTCTCTTTTTATCATGGCAGGATTGGGCACTTCATACAAGAATATGTTTCATCTATTATTAAAAGATAGATGATGATACACTTCTTTCCTTTCTTCCTTTTCCCTCCCTCCCTTCCTCCCTCCCTCCCTCTCTCCCTTCCTTCCTTCCTTCCTTCCTTCCTTCCTTCCTTCCTTCCTTCCTCACCATGCTTTATAAGACCTAAAAGAAAAGAAATAAATATCTAAAGTTACTGTCCCTGAACCTAGAGTTGATGAAAGGATATATCCTAAAGTTGAAACATGACAGAATTCCTCCCTTTAATGCATGCAGAGATGGGAAGGAATGGTGGCAGAGGAATAGCTTCAGTGAACCAAAGTCTTTAGTCTGGAACTGCATCAGTAAAACTATAGGGAAAACCCTGAAGGCAATCCCCTTTGTAGATAGTGGAGTGGAGCAAGTGCAGAACTATATTACCTGGAAGCACCCGCAGGGGGCTAATATCTGACATCTCCTGGGAGCACCAGAGAATTTTGAGAGCAAGTACTGAAGAGGAACTACAAGAGGAAATAATCTGGCAAAACCTCCTGGGAGCAGGGGGGAGAAGAACTTTATAATTGGGACTACAAACTCTAGGGAATTAACAGTTGTTTATTCAAAGAGAAAGGGACTTTGGTATGTGTGTGTTTTGTCCATGTAGTTTATGTGTACCCACATGGGTCTGTGTCTGTGTAAATGTAGCTCCTGGGAAGGCATGAATGAACATCTCTGGAGGTTGGACAACAGAGGTTGACATTTCTCCAAGAGAGACTTTGATTCCTGCTGGGAGAGGAGCAGGAGATTGGGGCCAGAGGTTAGCCACTATGCTCTCCTCAGATAAAAGATATTAGACTAGAATTATATCTATCCATACTCCCTAAACATTATTAGTCTAGGGGGAAATAATTTTTACTTTCAAGCTGAGCTCCTTCCTGAAGGAGTGGCCCATATCTATATCTATATCTATATCTATATCTATATCTATATCTATATCTATATCTATATCTATATCTATCCATGTCTATGACTATATCCATGTCTGTCTTTGTCCATGTCTATGTCTACGTCTGTCTACATCTACGTCTGTGTCTACATCTATGTCTATGACTATGTCTACGTCTATGTCTGTCCATGTCCATGTCCATCTCTGCATCTGCATCTATGTCTACATCTACATCTATATGTCTGTCTATGTCCATGTCCATGTCCACGTCCACGTCCATGTCTATGTTTATGTCTACATCTATGTCTATGTCTGTTATGTCCATGTCTGTCTACATCTATGTCTATGTCAACATCTGTGTCTGTGTCTACATCTACATCTATGTCTATGTCTATGTCTATGTCTATGTACATCTATGCCTATGCCTATGTCTACGTCTACATCTATCTATCTATCTATCTATCTATCTATCTATCTATCTATCTCTCCATCCACATACACACACAATCTCCAAGGCTTGGATCGCTTTTCACCAAATGCCAGTTTCACCAAAAAATATACATAGCAAGTATCAAATAAATCCATCTATCCAAACCAATAATAAATAGAAACCAGGGAATATATACAGAAGAAGAAATGAGTTCTTTCACTGGAAACAAGTTTATCTCAGCTCAATCAAGAGAAAAAAAAATCCCTGACCTCACCCAAGGAAAAATTTTCCCAAGTCTCTGGTGTAGTAAGCTAGGGATAGAAATATGATCAAGGTTGCTGTTTTCTCTACATGTCAGTTTCTTTTCAGGGTCTTTTTCTCCCTGCAGAAAAAGAGAGCCTGGAATTTCATGTCTCCTACCTAGAAGCCAGAAGACCAGGATTTCTCTTTTCTCAAGCTCTTTACCAGCTTACTCCTCCTCTCACACAGGTGCTGAAGCATTGACTAGCAAGTCTCTATCAATGAGGACAGTCATATGCAAATTGGTCTTGAGATGTGGGTTACAAAAGACTTGTTTTATTTTTCCTTCTTTTAATAAAACTTCCTCTTTTACTATTATGAGCTATGTTTTTGTCAAGTAGGGAGTAAGCAGCTTATATTTTTTGCAGATCTTCTGGGTGGGGGCACACAAGCCAAGAAGGAGAGAATATTCTCTGATTTATACCCAGGTCCTTTGCATCATAAGAGAATCTCAGGCACAAGAGTTATAAAAGTCATACATGGGAGTGATATAAGAAAGACAGCAGCTGTCTGAAATAGATCTGGGGATTTTAGTAGGCTTAAAGTTCAATATTAGTCAATAGTGTCATATGGCATCTAAAAAATTAATGCCAAGTCAAATCACCAAGCATTTATTGAGCACTTACTATGTACCAGACACCAAGCTAAGCATTGGAGAGACAAAGGTAAAAAAAACAAAACAAAACAAAACAAACAAACAAACAAAAAACAATCCCTGATATCAATGAGTTTACAGTCTAATGGGAGAGACTGTATGCAAACAACTATTTCCAAGCAAGCTATATACAGAATAAATTGAAGATAATGGCAGAGAGAAGACACTAGGATTAAGGAAGAATGGGAAAGACGTCTTGAAGAAAGTTGGACTTTGGCTGAGATTTGAAGGAAACTAGGAAAGCCAGGAGGCAGAGACAAGAAAGGAAAGCTTTCAGACATGAGGGGACAGCCAGTGGCATCACACAGATTGGATATTTGGGGAGCAGTGTCACCAGATTTCAGAGTACGGGGGCAGGAGAGGGAGGTGTAATATGATCATAAGGAACAGTTAGAGAAGCTTGGCTTCTAGCAATAAGGAGATGATTATCTACCTAGCAATAAGGAGATGATTATCCTACCCTGGTTAGATATATTTAAAGTGTTGGGTAATGTATTCAGTTCTGGGCATCCTGGTTTAGGAAGAGCGTTGATAATCTGAAGAGCATCTGGAGGAGAGCAGCTATAATGGTGAAGAAGCTCAAGTTCATGTAATATAAATACACCCTGTTCATCCTGCAGAAGACTAGGGTGGGGGTGGGCTGGAGAGTTTCTAGCTTTGAAGGGTTACTCCGTGGAAGAGGGAGAAGAGGGACTATAGCCACTTCTTGACTGGCGCAAATAAAGAATTCTCGTGAAACCACTGCATTATTAGAATTCACACTACATGTTTCCTTTGGAGTAGAACCAGTTGCCATAATTTGTATAATTATAACATTTGAATTTCAATATATACAACCACTTCATGGGATTTGTTATTTCTATTAATCAGAACCTACCTGGAGACTTGTCCTGTTTGGCCCCAAAATGGAGAGCTAGGATCACTGGGGGAAGTAAAAAAGAAGCAAGTTTAGTCTTGATGTAAGGAAAAGCTTCCTAATAATTCCAAAAGTAGAACGAGTTCCTCCTCATTGCCTGTCAAAGTAAATACTGTATATTCTAAAATGTCTATAAGTGCTATCTTTGTGGTGGCAAAGAACCGGAAATTTCAGGGATGCCCATCAATTGAAGAATGGCTGAACAAGTTGTGTTTTGTTATTATGGAATAGTACCGTGTTATAAGAAATGATCAGCTTGATGGTCTTTGAAAAACATGGAAAGATTTGCATGAAATAATGAAGAGTGAAATGAGCAGAACCAAGAGAATATTGTATACAGGAGGGGTGAGGAACCTGAGGCCTCAAGGCCACATGTGGCCCCCCAGGTCCTCAGGTGCAGCCCTTTGACTGAATCCAAACTTGACAGAACAAATTCCCTTAATAAAAGGATTTGTTCTATAAAACTTGGACTCAGTCAAAAGGCTGCAGCCAAGGATCTAGAAGACCACATGTGACCTCAAGGCTGTAGGTTCCCCATACCTGGTATACAATGTTTTCTTACAACAATATTGTTTTAAGAACTTTTTTGAGTGAATAAGCCATTTTGACTATTATAAATACCCAAATTAACTATAAAAGACATATGAAGAGACACTGTTTGCATCCAGAGAAAGAACTGATAAAAATATATTGATTTGTGTCTAATAGTAGCTATCTCTAGGGTGGGGGGCAGGGAAGAAAAAAAAGGAGAAAGAAAAGAAAAAATTATGTATGTAAATGGAATAGCAAGATATACATAGTAGATTTTCAGTTTCAAGTGTAAATTTTTTTATTACACTATTATAGAAATTCTTGTCATTCCATAAATTAAAAATAAAATGAATAAAGTAAAGACTGAATGACCACTTTTCTGGTCTGTTGACATGAAGATTCTTGTCCAAGTGTGTGTTAGAACTCATTGCCAAAGGATTTTATCCCTTTCTGAAGTTCTGTGATTTTGCAGCTACTAATTAAGGGCTATATGAGATGAGCTTTTATTCCCATTTCTCAGAGTGGTAACAGTGGGAACTAGTTGGGATAGAAAAAAAAAATTGCTGCATTCAATCCCTTAAGGCTTCTTCCTCTTTCCTTGGCTTCATTCACACCTCAAGATCGCTAGAGATAGTACCTTGGCACTACTGACTTTCTCTGGGCTAGCATTACTCCTCTTCCCCTTAGTTGACAGAGTAATTTGGACAGTATTCAGCCTCCTACATGGTATAACTTTGAAGGGCAGCTAGGTGTCTCAGTGGTTATAGCTCTGGGCTACTACCACAATCCCTGACTATCCTCACTTTTACTTTGTATGCCCAGTAGCTATAGGCATCGGGAGACTTGGCAAATAGAGTGCCAGCCTGGAGTCAGAAAGATGTGTGTTCAAATCTGGCCTCAGACATGTATTTGCTAGGTGTAAGCGGGCAAGTCACTTAACCTCTGTTTGCCTTGATTCCCCGGGGAAGGAAATGGTAAATTACTCCCAGTATACTTGCCAAGAAAACACTGTGGACGTTATGGTCCACAGGGTCATGAAGAGCTGGTCACAACTGAACAATGATAAAAGACCACTGACAATACTGCTCTACCAGATGATCTGACCTAAAAATCCTCCATTAGGGTCATTATCTTGCATTAGAGGAGGGGTAGTGGGATGGATAGAAAATAGGTCTAGGAGTTAGGGCCATCAGGTTCAAGCCTTGCTTCTGATGTATCCTCTTTGCTATGGGCCAGTCACCTAACGTCTTAGGGCTCTAGAATTAACCAGAACATCAGAGAAGGGCTGCTGACATATACAGGCACAGGAAATTCCTAACCGGCTACTCCATTCACAAGAGAAACCACCAGTCTAGTCCCTATGTCTAATAAGTACAGAGATGTTCTTTCCAGAAAGGCCCTGTGAAGTGACTCCATCACCTGGGAAAGGACGAAGATATCAAAGGCATTTAAGGAAGATTGAGGGAGCCCAGCAGGAACGAGCCCTAGCATCTAAAAGGCAGAAACTGCTTCTAATTCCTGTGCTTGGTTTAACGACTTTTCTTCATGGAGCAGGATGGCAGGGATTGTTTTACTACAGCTATTTATGTAGCCCTAGTGTCTAATATCTATCCATTGTGATCTTTTTTGTTCTCCTTGGTAAATTGTGTTGATGCTCTGGGTGTTCATTCTTTTGGCGGCTTAATCTGTTTTATTGAATTTCCAAATTCTTAAATCAATACCAATAATAGCAGGCGGTAGGAATAAAATACGGCTTCAGGCACTTTGCCAAATACACTTGGTATTTAGATGTTGTGGATTTCATCTGGGGTGCTCCCTGGGAGCTTCACAAATGCTAACTCTTGCAATTAGTTAGCAAATATTGCCTAAGGACTTACTGTGTGCCCAGCCCTGTGCTCTTGCTGGGCTGGCTACAGACAAGTAGAAGATCTAATACCTGCCCTACTGGAACTTACAGTCTAGTTGGGGAGATGAGAACAACACTGATGAATGAATGAATGAATGAATGAATGAATGAATGAATGAATGAAAAAACATTTATTAAATAATTACTACATGCCACGAACTATGAAATGCACCGAGAAATAGAAAATCAAGATAGTCTTTGCTCTCAAAGTACTCACAAAATAAGGGGGAAGATGTTCACATGTTCCCATATAGGAGGAGTCAGTTGCAGGGAAGATGGAGAAGCCTAGTAGCCCTAAGGTTATCGCTGAAGGATGAATGGCAAGGCTATGGGGTCTTCTGAATACCTTTGGCAGGTCAGATAGCTAGGTGAGCCAGTGGGGAGAGTGTTGGACCTGGAGCCAGGTTGACCTGAGTTCAAATCCGACCTCAGATACTTCCTAGCTCTGTGATCCTGGGTAAATCACTTAATTTCTCTCTGCCTCAGCTTCCTCAAATGTAAAGTGGGAATAACAATAGTACTTCCTCCGAGGGTTGTTATGAGAGCAAACGAAATAAAACATTTGTAAAGCTCTTAGCACAGTGCTTGGTATATTTGTTGCCCAGTTGTTCTGTCTTGTCCAACTCTTCATGACCCTGAGGACCATACTGTCTATGAAGTTTTCTTGGCAAAGATACTGGAGTGGTTTGCTGTCTCCTTCCCTAGTAGATTAAGGCAAATGGAGGTTAAATGACTTGCCCGGGGGCACTTGCCCAGATAGTAAGTGCTTGAGACTGGATTTGAATTCAAGTCTTCCTGACTCCTGGCCCAGTGCTCTCTTCATTGAGTCATCTAGTTGTCTTGCTTGGTACACAGTAGGTGCTTAATAAACACTTGTTCTCGGGGTGGCTAGGTGGCACAGTGAGTAGAGTGTTGGCCCTGGAATCAGAAGGACCTGAGTTCGATCCGGCCTCAGACACTTAATGCACACATAAACAAAAACCTAGCTGTGTGACCTTGGGCAAGTTACTTAACCCCAATTGCCCTCCACAAAAGGCAAAAAAACCAAACAAACAAACAAATAAATGCTTGTTCTCTTCTTTTCCCTTCCCCAGTGCCTGGAGAATCTGAATGGTATAGTGGTAGGACCCTATTGGAGTGGTAGCTGGTAAGACCCAGCAGACTTGGAATTCAGTGGCATGGCCCCTAGTCAGTGCTTCCCATCTGGTACTCCATCTTACAGAAAGAACTGTATTTGGTGACACCCTGCTCATTCAAGGGGCTCAAGCAGTTATGCCCATCAGATGACAGGAGAGGCACAATAATACCAGTGAGTCATATTTCTAGAGTATTTAATTTTTTTTTTAAGCAATTGGGGTTAAGTAACTTGCTCAAGGTTACATGGCTAGTCATTATTTATGTGTGGGTGCTCATTTTCTGAGGCCGGATTCGATCTCGGGTCATCCCAACTCCGAGGCCGGCGCTCTTACTCACTGCGCCACCTAGCTGCCCCTTAGAGTATTTAATTTTTGCCTAGCACTTCCTTCAGAGTAACTCTCTGGGGTAAGTAATACAAAGGAAAACATCCATCCAATTTGTACTAATTACAAAACAGAAGAATCAGAGACTTAACCTGACCTTCATCAAGTCACAACTATTCAGGGGTGGGAGGTGGTAATTGAACGCAGGTTTCTGGATGCCATGCTGTCTTTCTCCCACACTTTCCCCAGTCTTTGTCATTTTGCATTTTGCATTTTTACTCATTTCAGGCTCTCAGATCAAGACCTATGCTTTACTTCTTACCTTGACCTATTCCTTTAAGCATTTTCATCTATAGAAGAGGATAGAAGGATTTTTGCCTTTGGGCAGTCCACTAACCTGAAGCTTCCACTAACCCATTGGGTGCTGGTTATATCATTGAAACTGCATCGATGTGAATTTCACAGATTTCACAAATATGTGAAGGCTACCCTCCTCTGATTACCCAGTTAAAATTAGCAGACATTTTATGAAGCTCCTGCTATGTGCAAGATACTATGCTAGGCCCTGGTAATACAAAAACCAAAATGAACTATCCCTGCCCTAAAGGAGCTTACATTATACTTGGGGGCAGAAGCTTTCCAGAGTAAACATTCCATCTTCCTTTTCTCATTCCTTATGTTGTAAGCACTTTACAACCATTTACCATCCTGGATATTCTCTTCTGGACACACCACAATTCTTAATGTCCCTTTTAAAAATGAAAATATTATTCCAGGTGTGGTCTGATGTGGGCCATGCACAGCAATGCCTCCTTTGTTCTAGAAATTATACTTTATTAATGCATCAAGTGATGCATTAACTTTTTCAACAGTCACACAAAACTATTGGCTTACAATGAGTTTATGGACTACCAAAAAAACACTTAGACCTCATTTATTTGAATCTCTGCCAAATTAGGTCTTTTTCAATCCATACTTGGGCGATTGATTTATTTAACCCCAGGATAATTTCTGTTAAATGTTAGTTTTAGGCCATCATTCCAGCAGATTCCTAATGCTGCCATTTAGTGTTTTAGCGACCCCTTAGCTTTGTGTGATCAGTAGATTTAAAAAGCTAGAAAA
The DNA here is from genome assembly GCA_011680675.1 of Gymnobelideus leadbeateri. Classification (NCBI taxonomy): domain Eukaryota; kingdom Metazoa; phylum Chordata; class Mammalia; order Diprotodontia; family Petauridae; genus Gymnobelideus; species Gymnobelideus leadbeateri. The sequence continues at coordinate 77,462 of WOXC01008289.1, forward strand.
CAACATATTGCTGTTATCCACTCCTCTGATTCAAAAACTGTGTGGAATAGGGCAGGGCTGAAGATAGCTTTCCTTCAGGCTAACACTGATCCATTAATCAGCACTTTTACAGTATGAATTGTTTAGCTATTTGTGAACAATCTAACATATTTTCCATCTTGCCCACAAGCATTATAAGACTATCCTATTCCTTGCTGAAGTCCAGATGTAATATGCTTACGATATTCTTCTGATATACCCTAGTAGCTCTGTCAACAAAAATGTGAGGGGGGGGGAGGAGGAAATAAGATTAGTTTAGCACAGGGGCAGGGAACCTGCAGCCTTGAGGTCACATGTGGCCCTCTAGGTCCTCAGGTGCAGCCCTTTGACTGAATCCAAACTTCACAGAACAAATCCCCTTAATAAAAGGATTTATTTTGTAAAACTTGGATTCAGTCAAAAGACCTCACCCAAGGACCTAGAAGGCCACACATGTGGCCTCCAAGCTGCAGGCTCCCCACCCCTGCTTTAGCATAACTTTATGTGAGGAATAGAAGAAAGAGTATTCAAAAGACCTAGGTTCTGGACCCTGCTCGACCCTGCGACCTTTTGACAGAGTCCAAGTTTTACAGAACAAATTCTTTTATTAAGAGGATCTGTTCTGGGAAGTTTGGATTCAGTCAAATGGCAGCACTTGAGGCCTCAGGTTCCCTGCCCCTGTGCTAAACTAATTTTATTTCCTCTTTTTTCCACCTTTTTTTTTTTTGACAGAGCTACTAGGGTAGCTGTTAACTGTGTGACCTTGAGCAAGCCATTTAACCTCTCTATGCCTCACTTTGCTTCTCTGCAAAATTGGTGAAGGGTGCTCTTTGAGCCCCAGTCTTCTATGATGATGACGGCAGACATGGCATAACTGGAGCAGATTACAGAAACTGTCTCATCTTCAGTAGGCAATCCAAGGAGAGCTTATGGGTATGTGAGGGTTGGGGGGTGGTATTTTATTTCAATTCATTTCATTTTTATAGCAAACATATTTAAAGTAGCCTTTCCTGGTTTTACACGCACTATATATCAGGTGGCTGAAGTCAGGGCTTCTCTCTCTCTTCTCTCTCTCTCTCTCTCTCTCTCTCTCTCTCTCTCTCTCTTCTTTGTCTCTCTCATTCTCTCTCTCTCTCTCTCTCTCTCTCTCTCTCTCTACACACACACACACACACAAACACACACGCACACACACACACACACACACACACACACACACACACACACACACACACACGTTGTTTTGTGGCTTCCAAATTTCTTAAGTGTTAGGTCATTTTCCTTACCGGCTAAATGGCTGTCTGCAGAAGGCGGTGGTTGGTCATAAATTGTCCTGCCCATAATATAAAACACACCACTTATTTACAGCGGGTACTCTCTTCCAAGTAGTTCCAACTGCTCGTAAAGCACTGGGCTCCCGTGTCATTCCCACCGAGGCTGAGGCAATAAAGGGCGCAGGGGAATTACCTTCGCTCTGCCCGACTGCGACAGCCCCGCCAAGGCAGCAGCCGACTTAATGGATTTTTTTTTCCCCCTCAAAAAGCATTAAATGCAGACATAATTCCTCTTCCACCTCCTTCTTCCCTCCGCATCCCAACATAACAATTTACTTCGGTGGTAAAGGCAACAGAGGAAAAGGTGAGCGTGGAATCCAGCTGTGAAATGGCGCTGTTATTATCCTTGGTTACCTAGCCCACATCTGGTATTTTCATCCTGAATACTCAGACGAAAAAAAAATACAACAGCTCTGGCTCCCCTGCACCTTATAACAGCAACAAATCGTTGGGATTATTATTATTTATGACCGCTTACTGAATCGTGTGCATGACGGGGTCCTTGGCCAGGTGCTCTGCAGAGATCTGCTGACCCAGGTCCCTTCATGCCGGAGCCGCCCCCCAACCAATGCTTTAGGGGGCTGCACAAAGATGCATTGTGGAGAGAATTTGTACTGACAATTCCAAAATGTCTTGGAAAACGAGTTACCTCTCTGTTATATAGGGTTAAGGCTCCAAATTGCCAAATGGAAAAAGTTTGTCTTCAATGGAGTGTTGTGGAAAGAGTGTTAAACATGGAATCAGGAGACTTGCTGTGTGGGATCTTGGGTGTGTGTGCATGGCTACACGTTTTAGTGTCCTCATCTAAAAAATGGGGGCGATCCTACTAGCACTAACTACCTCACAGGCTAGTTTTAAGGAAAGCTGCTGTCTTTGTAAACCTTAGAGCAAGCACTATACAAATCTGAACTACTATGAATTCTCACTTTTTCTCCCATGGTGCTCACTGGCTTCCTGGAACCCATCTGTCCCACCCCTCAGTAATCTCCCATTGCCTTTACTGTGGCATCCCTGCCTAAATTTGCCTTACCATAAAAAGTGCCCCATATTTCAGAATCAAGGGTTCAGTCTTTCTCCTTACCTTGTCATTACAATCCCCCTTCTGTCAGGGAAGGTGATTCTCTCTAGTTGCTATTTGATTAAATTAATTCATGCTAAATCTGTAAATGTCTAATTGCAGAGTTACATGAGATAGCTACAGTGCTAGCAAATAAATTATAAGTTAGGAAAACTGCATTTGAGTCCAGGTTCTGCCACTTAATGATTGGATAAGTTGCTTGACCATCCAGCTTCAATTTCTTCCACTATAAAATGGGAATAATTATACTTGCATTACCTATTCACAGAGCACTGTGAGGAAAAATACTTTGTAAACTGTTAAGTCTATATAATTGTGAGTTACATGTAGGAGCTATTGTAGATCACCTGTTTTAGGAGTACCTTCAGTTAAAAAATACTTTGTTTATGCAAAGGAATGAATCTCTCACAGTGGATTCAAAGGAGAAAATTTCTAATAACGGAATTTCCCAGGAGGCATTTTGGGAGAAGGTCCCTAAAATCATAGCATATAGGTGAGTGCTTACTTTATATATGGCAAAGATCTGCCTTGTCTACAATTGTCCAAAATCCTCCAACTGAATAATATGAATAGTTTATATAACACTTCAAGTTTTAAAAAATACTTTCTACTTTACATCTGCTGCCCTGCCTGGTTTCAACTCTACAGAGCAAGTTAGGGATGAGCTCATCACTTCTAAATTCCTGCTAACTCAAGCCTTGATTGACTCTACTTCCCACATTCTCCTCTCTCCTCTGGTTAGAGCACTGGTGAAGGCAGAATACCAAACTCCTCCCAATGCCTTCCTTTATAGAAGGTAGAAACTGGATTCAGCTCATTCCACTTTGCGTCTGCTCTGCTACCTGCTTTCAATTCCTCAGAGCAAGGAGCCCCATTACCCCTCTGGCCCCCTTCCCTTTCCTGCCTCCTTTTGTGTGTTGCTTCCTCCTTTAGAATGCACACTCTCTAAGGGCAGGAACTGGTTTTCTTTTTATTAATGGTATTTCCAGTGCTTAGCACAGTGCCTATCACTTGGTCAACATTTAATAAATGTTCATTGGATTGGATTACTTTCTTCACGTCAACCTAGTAAGATGAAAGGCTTACATTATTATGCCCATTTTCCAAGTGAGAAAACTGACAGTGAGGTTAAGTTTGTGGCTCAAGGTCACAAGCTAGTTAAAACTTTACCTAAAGCCTTCTGAGTTCAGGTCTCCTACAATACTGTCCCAAGCAGAATGTAAGCTCTTTGAAGGCAGGACCTGCTTCATTTCTACCTTCATGTCCTTAGCACCTAGGCCAGCACAGAATAAATGCTTGCTAGTTACTTAATAAATGTTTTCCCAGACATCGTTTGACTCTGAGCCCAGCACTCCTTCCTCAACACCATGCTGAAGATACACATCTCCTACTTCATAACTGAATCACTTTTCTAGAGAGAAATGACTCCAAGTCCAAGTTTACCCTTTAATATATAGACAATGACAAGTGAATGACTTAGAGCCAGAGCTATCAAGTTCAGTAACAATAAAGAGCCAAGTGGGGGACCACATTGGGGGAAAGGGAAAGTGCAGAAGACCTACTGGAGAAGGTGCATTTGGCCCGAGGTTTGGTTGGGGGCACAGGATGTGGGTTGGCAGAGGAGTGAAGAGGTGGTGGGGCAGGGAAGGAATTCCAGGAACAATGAAACTACGTGTGGGGAAGGACAAGTGAATGGGTTTGGTGGGAGAGCTGCTAATGATGAGCTGAGGGGTCTGGCTTGAGTTTTAGCCTCTTTTTCTGGCCAAGATGCTAATGAGCAGGGCTAAAATGGCCCAAAGGCAGGCTAAGAAGGAGGCCCAGGGGAAAAGGGGCCCTATTAATGCATGGCTGGATAATAAGTCACCGAGAATTGGTTGTAAAATGCTGCTGGATTTCAGAGACTGAAAATTGGATTGGTAACCCGAAGGGTAGAATCTCTGTTCCCTCAAGCTCAGACCACTTTACAATTAGTGGCTCAGATGCTATTAGGTGAGAAAAGTTTCCTGGGGAGAGCAACAATCACAGGGAAAAATCTCCAGATTAGAAAACAGGCAATTTCCTGGGGTTGAGGCCCATTCCTCCTGTGACTATGGGCAAATCATGGCACCTCTCCAAGCCACTGTACCCTTTTTTGTAAAAGAAGGTGGTGCTTTGTAAGCTCATCGCACCTAAGGGACCCCATCTCCCAAGTGCTTCACAGTTGATCCCTACTGATGAAGTTGGTAAGACAGGATTGGATTCAACAAGTAATTTAACAAATAGCTATATAGTGGATGATGAATTGGTATATAGGGGGCCTTCTTAGGGAGTGTCAGCCTGGAGCTTCCCTGGAAATTTCCAGGGACTCCAAGGCCTCAGCATTAGGTCACATCAGAGATGACAAATTCTCTGGCTGCCAGCAGCCAGGTGGTGACCTAATCCTGAAAGGACTTGGTGTTTTAGTATGATGTGGCAAACCCTGATGGGTTCCTTGGTCCTCTTCCTGCTCTATGAAGGTTGTAGCAGTGTTGAGTGCTGAAGCCTTAAAAAGAGGCAGCTTATGACTGACTCTTTCTTCTTCTGACTCTTTTGATGGCAACATGTAGCTTAAGACTTTAGGGATTTGTTGTGTGGAGTTTGGATTCAGTCAGAGGACTGCACTTGAGGGACCTAGAGGGCCACATGTGGTTCCCCATCCCTGCTTTATATGAATCTACCATGATAATGAATTCACCCAAGTGGGTTCAACTAGGCAAGCTTGAACCTGAGGCCCTGGATTCTTTTTCTGATTTGGTGATTGCTCTTTCCTGATCTTGGGATGCAACCTTGTGAGTTCCATAAGGTTGAGGTCCTGGGTCCAATGAGTGGAGCAATCTAAAAGGGGGGAAATCTTCTGCCTCAATGGGGGCACCTATTGACAAGAAGACTGGCCCATGCCTGTTTGCTTTACCAGCAGGCATGTATCATGAATTATTTGCACAGTGCATAAATAACCAAGGTGAAATGTGAAATACTTGAACAGCAATACAGCAAGTTGTTTTTTGTTCTGATCAGGTTTAAGTATCAACCTCCCAGAAGATTAGGATAGCAGTTATAAGTTAAGTTACTGAATCTTAAGATTTAAATTTGTTTTTGTCAAGCTGAGCTGAGTGAAAGTGGGCAAATCATTGATCCTTTACAGAGTCAACCAGTAGAACCATCTTCATAAACTCTTAGTTTTAAAGGCTCATTGAATATCAGAGTTGGAAGGGATCTCAGAGGTGATCTGGTCCTCTCACTTTACAAATGAGGAAACTGAGACTTGTCTAATGTCAGATGAAGATCTGTGGCAGAAGCTTGACAGTAATGCAGGTCTTCTGATATCTTACAATCTCTGCCCAACGACTTCATCATCACTCCCACTTGCTGGAGTTTAGGATTAGTTCTTATGTGACACCCCCCCCCCCAATCTCTGGCTCTTTAAAATCATTGTGCCATAGGGTTAGGAGTATTTGGAAATTACAGGAACTACTAGGGATTAGGGACTGGGAGAAAATAGGAAATAGTCAGAAAAATTGGAATGGCATGACATTCTCTGAGCCCTCCTTCATGGATTGCTTGATTTATTTTCCCCAGTGACTTTCATGAGGCTGACTTGATATCTCATCTTTTGAACTCACCTAAGCCTCATGCCTTGAGCCAAAAAAGCAGACTGTGTCAATCCTGTTATTCTCAGGTGCATTTTCCACTTTAAGGGATCACTTGAGGTTCACTGTCACAATCCTTACTTGTATTGGCAGGCTGAAGTTTCCAGAGATGCCTAAACACTTGTCCCTCAAGGATTCTAGGGGATAATTTTGAGGAGTTAGGGCTTCTAATACTATCACTTATGAACTCCCAAATGGTGGGCTACCCCAAACAGTCAGCCAACCAATTAATATCTCTTCAATATTAACCAATATCAACCAATATCAGTTGATATAATTGATATCAAATAATATCAGTGATAATATTAACTAGTTGATATCAATGATAATCAATTGATATCAATTATAGAAATTTTTTTTCTGAGAAGGTTTAGTGAGAACAGATGTTACAAACACATCTGCCTAACTGAGGATTCAATCTCCCTCCTACTCAGCCCCTCGAGAATGTAGGCTCAGATTTAAAGCACAAAAAGATTGAAACACAAACATACAGAACACCTGGTTAAAAATTACCTCCTGATGCTGAGTCATTATGTTCTTTTCTCTCTTCTAGGAGTTCCCTACCCCCACCCCCAGTCTGCTATAAGGTGAGGTGCTCCCTGGCTCATCTGGTCTAGCTCTTTACAGGCTGTGGTGACTCACTTGCCAGATCAACCTACTGCTTAGCTGAATCAAGCAAGCTTCGGGGCTGGCTCCTCACTGAATCCAGCTATCACTGGAGTCCAACCTCTTGAAGCTCACAAGATCATAACTTGTCCAATTCCTTATTCAGATATTTATTCACTAACAATCAGAAAGGAAAGAACACCAAAGAGACAAAAGAAAGACGTGCCATGCATTCATGTGATGGCTGGGTGAAGGAGGGGGTTCTCCCACCTGGCAGCTTTGAAATTATCCTCTTCATTTGAAAGCTCCAGGAAAGAGAGCAAGCAATAGTCATCTTGATCCTTCTCTATGCACACTCAGCTCTGTCTCAACTTCTTGCCGAGTCATTAGTAGTTTTGGTCCCTCAACTAATCAGAAGATTTTTCATTATCACAATCACAAATGACTGAAAAATGGCTACCCCAAATTTCACATACTGGTTTGGTAGCAGGCAGAGGGTGGTGTACATACTGTGTATAACCCTCCAAGATTATGCATGTTGGCCAGTACATCAGTAGCATATATTTCACCCGAAGGTGAAATCCAATTGCTTCTGGGCTGCCTTTCCCTTGTCATCCCTGGGATTGTCCTAAGAAGATACAAATATATAGTAGATATAATTTCTTTCTCTTTCACTCTGTAGCACCTAGTATAGGTAGTTCAGAGTCCAGGGGGATGATCTTTTAATTAGATTTGGCAAATGTCTTGGGAAGAATAACCTAATTGTGAAATTTTGGACACCAGAGTAGCCAACAATACTTTCTGTGTCAGCTCCACCTCTTTCTTAACCAACTAAACCACTTCCACCCATCTTTGCAGGGAAGCAGAAATGTATACTGATTATGCTTGGTTGGTGTGAAGCATTTAAGAAGCAACCTCATGTCTTTGAAAGTCACCCTGGAGTAGGTATTTTCCTTGATGGAGAAGGGGATACTCCTTCTGGGAAACAGCGTTTCAGCAGGTTTCCTTTTTTGGTATTGTCATTGCAAACCAGATGCAGCTAAAGTTATGCTGGCATTTCAGCAGTAGGGGTATTTATTTTTTTAATTAAATTTTATGGTTTTTTTTTTTTAGTTTACATCATTCATTTCCACAAGATTTTGAGTTACAATTTTTCTCCCCATCTTTCCCCTACCCACCACCCTAAAACAGCGATCCCACTATATATTCCCTCCCCCAATTTGCTCTCTCCTATATCCTCCCCCATCCCCCCTCCAACTTTTCAGTAGGGCAAGATGGATCTCTATACCCCAGTGCCTGGGTATGGGTCAACCCATCTTATTGCCCAGTTGCATGTAAAAAAAATAAATAAACATTTGATTTTAAAACTTTGAATTCCTGATTCTGATTCTTTCCCTACCTCCCTTGTCACCCACCCTTACTGGGAAGATAAGCAAGTCAATATAGGCTGTACACATGTAGCTAGGCAAAACATTTCCATAATGGATATATTGTGAAAGACTGACTATATTTCCCTCCATCCTATCCCACCCCCCCACTTGTTCTTTTTTCTACTTTGACACTGGCCCTTTTCAAAACTGTGTGCTTCTAACTTCCCTCCCCCCCAACTTGCCCTCCCCTCAATCATGCCCCCTCTAATCCCCTTCCCTCCTACTTTCCTATAGGGTAAGATACCCAATTTAGTATGTATGTTATTCCCCCCTTAAGCCAAATTTAATGAGAGTAACGTTGACCCGTTCCCTTTTGCCTTCCTGTTCTTTCCCTCCATTGTAACAGCTTTCCCTTACCTCTTCTATATGAGATAATTTACCCCATTCTGTTTCTCCCCGTCTCCTCTCATTTTATTCCTCTCTCACCTCTTAATTTCACCTTTTAAATATCATCCCTTCCTATTCAATTGATCCTGTGCCCTCTGTCTATGTATACCTGTACACATATATACAAAAACACTCACATATGTATTCATATGCACATATACCCTCCTATATATGTATGTATCTACATACACACACACACACACACACACACACACACATTTATATTCCCTTCAACTATTCTCATACTGAGAAAAGTTTTCATAAGTTACAATTATTGTTTTTCCATGTAGGAATGTAAATAGTTCAACTTTTATAAATTCCTTATCATTTTTTTAATCAAATGCTTTATTAACTTCTAGTTTACATCATTCATTTCTGCAAGATTCTGAGCTAAAATTTTCTCCCTGTTTCCCCCCCAACCACCACCTCAAAACAGCGATTCCAATGGATATCCCCTCTTCCAATCTACTCTCTCCCATATCTTCTCCCATACCCCCTCCAACTTTCCAGTAGGGCAAGGTGGATCTCTATGCCCCAGTGCCTGTATATCTTATTTCCCAGTTACATGTAAAATAATATTGATAATAGTATATATATATTTTAAACATTTGATTTTAAAACTTTGAATTCCAGATTCATTCCCTTCCTCCTTTGTCACCCACCCTTACTGGGAAGATAAGCAATTCAATATAGATTATACATGTGTAGCTATGCAAAACATTTCCATAGTAGATATATTGTGAAACACTGACTGTATTTCTCTCCCTCCTATCCCACCTCCCACTTGTTCTATTCTCTACTTTGATCCTGTCCTTTTTCAAAAGTGGGTGCTTCCAACTTCCCTCCCTCCCACAGCCTGTCCTCCCTTCCATCACCCCCCCTTCCATCCCTTTCCCCCCCTACTCTCCTATAGGGTGAGATACCCTATTTAGTGTGTATGTCATTCCCTCCCTAAGCCAAATTCAATGAGAATAAGGTTGACCCATTCTCTTTTGACTTCCTGTTCTTTCCCTCCATTGTAACCATTTTCCCTTACCTCTTCTATAAGATATAGTTTACTCCAATCTGTCTCTCCCTCTCTTCTCTCATTATATTTCTCTCTTACCTCTTAGTTTCACCTTTTAAGTATCATCCCTTCCCATTAAACTGGTCCTGTGCCCTCTATCTATGTATACCTGTACACATACATACAGACATTCAAATATGTGTTCATACACCCATATACCCTCCTATATAGACATATATATATATATGTGTGTGTGTGTGTGTGTGTGTGTGTGTGTGTGTGTGTGTGTGTGTGTGTGTGTTATATACATTTCTATTCCTTTCAATTATTCTCATACTGAGAAAAGTATAAGTTACAATTATAGGTTTTCCATGTACTAATGTAAATAGTTCAACTTTGATAAGTTCCTTATGATTTCTTTTCCCTGTTTAACTTTTCATGCTTCTCTTGCTTCTTGTATCTGAATGTCAAATTTTCTATTCAACTCTGTTTTTTTCATCAAGAATATTTGAAAGTCCTCTATTTCATTGAATGACCATATTTTCCCCTGAAACATGATACTCAGTTTATTTAGATAGGTGATTTTTGGTTTTAATCCCAGCTCCTTTGACCTCCAGAATATCATATTCCAAGAGTTTCCATCCCTCAATGTAGAAGCTGCCAAGTCCCGTGTTAGCCTGATTGTGCTTTTACAACATACAAATTGTTTGTTCCTAGCTGCCTATAATATTTTCTCCTTGATCTGGGAACTCCAGAACCTGGCTATAATATTCCTAGGAGTTTGTTTTTTGGGATCTTTTTCAAGAGGTGATTGGTAGATTATTTCAACCTCTATTTTGCCCTCTGGTTCTAAAACATCAGGGCAATTTTCCTTGAGAATTTCTTGAAAGATGATTTCTAGGTTCTTTTTTTGATCATGACTTTCAGGTAGTCCAATAATTTTTAAAATTATCTCTCCTGGATCTATTTTCCAGGTCAGTGGTTTTTCCAATGAGATATTTCACATTGCCTTCTATTTTTTCATTTGTTTGGATCTGTTTTATAGTATCTTGATTTCTCATAAAGTCACTAGCTTCCATTTGCTCCAATCTAATTCTAAAGGAATAATTCTGTTCAATGAGCTTTTGAGATTCTTTTTCCATCAGGCAAATTTGGCTTTTTAAAGCATTCTTCTCTTCATTGGCTTTTTGAGCCTCTTTTGCCATTCGAGTTAGTCTATTATTAAAGGAGTTATTTTCTTCAGTCAGGTCGTTGACTCTCTTTTCATTATTTTCTTGCATCATTCTCATTTGTCTTCCCAATTTTTCTTCCACTTTTTCTACTTGATTTTCAAAATCCTTCTTAAGCTCCTCTATGGCCTGTAACCAGCTCATATTTTTATTTTTATTTATTTTTTTTAAACAAATGCTTTATTAACTTCTGTTTTACATCATTCATTTCCGCCAGATTTTGAGTTACAATCATTTCCCCCCCGTTATTCCCCTACCCAACCTCCCAGAATAGCAGTTCCACAAGATATCGCTTCCTCCAATCTGCTCTCTCCCATACCTTCTCCCATACCCTCTTCGACTTTTCCATTAGAGGAAGGTGAATCTTTGTGTCCCAATGCCTGCACATCTTATCTCCCTATTACAAGCAAAAGAGTATTAATAATAATATTTATATATATTTGAAACATTTAATGTTACGACCTCGAATTTCAGATCCATTTCCTTCCTCCCTTGTCACCCATTCCCTCTTGGGAGATAAGTAATTCAGTATATGTTGTACATGTCTAGCTATGCAAAACATTATCATGGTAGATATATTGTACAAGGCTGCTTATAATTCTCTCCCACTCATCCCACTCCCCACCTGGTCCATTCCCTACATGATCCTGTCCCTCTTCTATAGTGGGTACTTCCAACCTCCCCTCCCCCCAAGGATGCCCTCCCATCCATCATCCTCCTCTCATCCCCCTTCCCCCTATTCTGCTGCAGGTTGAGATATCCCATTTAGTATGTATGTCATTCTCTCCCTGAACCAAATTCAATGAGAATGTGGTTTTGCCTTTTTAGCCTTCCTATTCTCTCCCTCCCTTGCAACCACTTCCCCTTGCTTCTTCTACATGAGATAGTTTACCCTACCCTGTCTCTCCCATCTCCTCTTGCCACTTTCCTCTCTCACCTCATAATTTCGTCCCTTAAGTATTCTCCCTTCCCAACAAATTCAACCTATGCCCTCTATCCATATATAACTGTAACCATATACAAACACATTCACATATGTATTCATATGACCACATACCCTTCTTCCATTATTTTCATAGTGAGAAAGATATCATCAGTCACAGTTATTGCTTTTCCATATAGGAATGTAAATAGTTCAACTTTGATAAGTTCCTTTTGATTTCTTTTCCATGATTACCTTCTCAGGCATCTCTTGCTTCTTGTGTCTGGATGTCAAATTTTCTATTCAACTCTGGTTTTTTCCTCAAGAATGCTTGAAAGTCCTCTATTCCACTGAATGACCATATTTTCCCCTGAAACAAAATACTCAGTTTTGCTGGGTAGGTGACCCTTGGGTTCATTCCCAGTTCTTTTTGCCCTCTGGAATATCATATTCCATGCCCTTCGATCCCTCAGTGTAGAAGCTGCCAGGTCCTGGGCTATTCTGATTGTGTTTCCACAATATTGAAATTGTTTCTTCCTGGCCGCTTGTAGTATTTTCTCCTTGATCTTGGGATTCTGGAACCTGGCTATAATATTCCTGGGAGTTCTCTTTTTGGGATCTTTTTTCAGGAGGTGATCGGTGGATTCTTTCAACCTCAATTTTGCCCTCTGGATCTAAAACATCAGGGCAGTTTTCCTTGAGAATTTCTTGAAGGGTGATTTCTAGGTTCTTTCTTTGATCATGGCTTTCAGGTAGTCCAATAATTTTTAAATTGTCTCTCCTGGATCTATTTTCCAGGTCAGTGGTTTTTCCCATGAGATATTTCACATTGCCTTCTAATCTTTCGTTTGTTTGGATCTGCTTAACAGCATCTTGATTTCTCATAAAGTCATTGACTTCCATTTGCTAAGGTGTTGTTTTCCTCAGTCAGGCTGTTGACCCTCATTTCATACTTTTCCTGCATCCTTCTCATTTCTCTTTCCAATTTTTCCTCCACTTCTCTTATTTGATTTTTAAAGTCCTTCTTAAGGTCCTCTATGGCCTGCAACCCGCTCATGTTTTCCCCTGGGGCTTTTGGAGCAGGACTTTTGACCTCACAGTCCTTTTCCCGCTCTATGCCC
>WOXC01008290.1:0-89600 GCA_011680675.1 Gymnobelideus leadbeateri
GATGATTGACTGACAGAAATGTGAGCTAAAATTCTTATTTAGTACCATCTTGACCTTCTTTCTAAGTTCATCTGGACCTATGACATTAGAATCTAAGTGTGATGGCTTCCTCGTCCTTGCTGGTATAAAGTTTCATATAAAAATCTATGTGGATCCTTTCTAAACTTTTGATGGTTATCATCCTTCCAGTTTTATGCTTAGATGTTCTTGGAATATCTTTACATAGTTGGGCCTTTAGTCAATCATCCTTTCACCTTCTGTTTCTATTTTATGAAGTGATATAGAACCTTATATTCTACCATCCTTCATTTATTCAATAAACATTTATTAAGTACCTACTCTGTAGGTACATTCTTCTCTATAAGATTTTATAAATGGGTTTATATTTTACACCTGTGTTACTCTTGGTTGACCTATGTTCTTAAGTAAGTTAAGTGTTCGTTAACAAAGGAAGGAATTCATCCATCCATGCGGTAGAGAAATGGGATGCCATATATCATTAAGGTTTTTTTTTAATCAATTGGGGTTAAGTAACTTGGCCAAGGTTATACAGCCAGTCATTATTTATGTGTGGGTGCTCATTTTCTGAGGCTGGGACTGATCCCAGGTCATCCCGACTCTGGGGCCAGCGCTCTTACTCACTGCACCACCTAGCTGCCCCTAATCATTAAGTTTTAGAGATAAAAAAACAAAACAAAACAAAAACCTTAGAGATAATTTATTCTAGCGCTATAGAACGAACAGCCCACACCACTTCCAATTATGCCTGAGAAAAATTAAAATGTAACTGGGAAATTGTTAACAAAATAAATAAAAATATAATAAAACATAGGATTCTTTTTTTATAAGTAAGAAATGGAAAACAATTTTTATTAACATGTTTTACATTTACAATTTTTTAATTAGCTAATCAACATCAACATGCAAAAATAAGCGCTAAATACAAACCTCTACAATACGGGTTTGTTTAAGCTACAATGGTTGGTTGGTTGGTCTGGAAAAGTCGTCAGTAATTGTTGAGGCTGAATTATTAGTTTCTGCAATGAATAATATTTAGACCCTATACGTATGTCACCATCCTGCAAGGCCTCTTCAGAAACTGTCCAACACTAGCTGATTTTCATGTGAATACATTCTCAAAGGAAGAAATAAGGCAGTAGCACTAAAGATTTGATATTAACCCCTATGCATATAACTAAGAACTTTAGAAAGACTTTCACACGAGGAGGGCAAACTGGAAGAGTCTATAAAAACAAGCAATTTGGTCTGCTTGCCATGCTATGTTTTCTTGGCATTTTGGCAGCATTTTTAAGCTTCTGTTTGGAACAAATACCTTCTGCTTGACTCTAGGATGAAGTCATCACCTTATGACCATAACATCCCTGGAAGGGCAAGGTCTTAAACTCAGCACTATTATCACTTCCCTACAGGATCCACAGCAGAGAACACAAGAAGCTCTCATGGAGGAATCCCCTTGCTTTTCCATGTATGATCATTAGCAAAAGGGGAGAATAACTAGAAAAACAAATGGGGAAAAGAACTGAGTCACATTTTTTTTTTTATATATATATTTGAAACATTTAATGTTACGACCTTGAATTTCAGATCCATTTCCTTCCTCCCTTGTCACCCATTCCTTCTTGGGATATAAGTAATTCAGTATATGTTGTACATGTCTAGCTATGCAAAACATTATCATGGTAGATATATTGTACAAGGCTGCTTATAATTCCCTCCCACTCATCCCACCCCCACCTGGTCCATTCCCTACATGATCCTGTCCCTCTTCTATAGTGGGTACTTTCAACCTCCCCTCCCCCCAAGGATGCCCTCCCATCCATCATCCCTCCTCTCATCCCCCTTCCCCCTATCCTGCTGCAGGTTGAGATATCCCATTTAGTATGTATGTCATTTTCTCCCTGAACCAAATTCAATGTGAATGTGGTTTTGCCTTTTTAGCCTTCCTTATTCTCCCCGTCCTTTGCACCCACTTCCCCTACATGAGATAGTTTACCCTACCACGTCTCTCCCCATCTCCTCTTGCCACTTTCCTCTCTCACCTCATAATTTCATCCCTTGAGTACTCTCCCTTCCCAACAAAATCAACCTATGCCCTCTATCCATATATAACTGTAACCATATACACACACATTCACATATGTATTCATATGACCACACCCCTTCTTCCATTATTTTCATAGTGAGAAAGATATCATCAGTCACAGTTATTGCTTTTCCATATAGGAATGTAAATAGTTCAACTTTGATAAGTTCCTTTTGATTTCTTTTCCCTGATTACCTTCTCAGACATCTCTTCCTTCTTGTGTCTGGATGTCAAATTTTCTATTCAACTCTAGTTTTTTCCTCAAGAATGCTTGAAAGTCCTCTATTCCACTGAATGACCATATTTTCCCCTGAAACAAAATACTCAGTTTTACTGGGTAGGTGACCCTTGGGTTCATTCTCAGTTCTTTTGCCCTCTGGAATGTCATATTCCATGCCCTTCGATCCCTCAGTGTAGAAGCTGCCAGGTCCTGGGCTATTCTGATTGTGTTTCCACAATGTTGAAATTGTTTCTTCCTGGCTGCTTGTAGTATTTTCTCCTTGATCTGGGGATTCTGGAACCTGGCCATAATATTCCTGGGAGTTTTCTTTTTGGGATCTTTTTCAGGAGGTGATCAGTGGATTCTTTCAACCTCTATTTTGCCCTCTGGATCTGAAACATCAGGGCAGTTTTCCTTGAGAATTTCTTGAAGGGTGATTTCTAGGTTCTTTCCTTGATCATGGCTTTCAGGTAGTCCAATAATTTTTAAATTGTCTCTCCTGGATCTATTCTCCAGGTCAGTGGTTTTTCCCATGAGATATTTCACATTGCCTTCTAATATTTCGGTTGTTTGGATCTGCTTAACAGCATCTTGATTTCTCATAAAGTCACTAGCTTCCATTTGCTCCAGTCTAACTCTGAAGGAATGAATCTCCTCAGTGAACTTTTGAGATCCTTTTTCCATCTGGCAAATTTGACTTTTTAAGGCATTCTTCTCCTCATTGCCCTTTTGGGCCTCCTTTGCCATTTGAGTTAGTCTATTTTTTAAGGTGTTGTTTTCCTCAGTCAGGCTGTTGACCCTCATTTCATACTTTTCCTGCATCCTTCTATTTCTCTTTCCAATTTTTCCTCCACTTCTCTTATTTGATTTTTAAAGTCCTTCTTAAGGTCCTCTATGGCCCGCTCATGTTTTCCCCTGGGGCTTTTGGAGCAGGACTTCTGACCTCACAGTCCTTTCCCTGCTCTATGCCCCCAAAATAGGAGTCTAGGGTTGCATTTTTCTGTTTCCTTTGCCTTGGCATGTTGCCGCTTAATTACTTGACTTTTGGGCTTGTTGCCACACTATAGCTTTAAGGCCAGCTAGAGGAATTTTCGTCCCGAACGTGTGGGGGGCAACTTCCGTTTCTGGCAAGCTGTAAACCCACCCACAACTTCCTATCTCTAGATCACAATTCAGATCCAGGGAGGTTAAAGCAAGGAGCGAGTTACCTCCCCAAGACTGATCGCTGATCTCCCCACGATTTGTAGGCTGGGAGCTGGGAAATGCCTCTGGAAAACTACACAGTGGCGTGTCTCCTCAGCAGCTTCTAGATGAGGGGAGGGAGCTGATGCATTCCCCAAATGCTGGTCCCAAAGTCCATAGGACACTAACCTCTTACTTTGTCCTAGGTATGTCTATGTTGATAATTCTGGAATCTCCACAGTTGTTGGTGTTCTGGGGTTTCTCCAGCTGGCTGCTGGCCCTGCTGCCCTGGGGCTAAAGCCTCGGCTCATGTGGACCTGGGCTCGGCTCGGCTTGGTCCTGCGCTCTGCGCGCTGCCGTGCGGTCCCAGACCACTGCGCTGGTCATTCCTGCAGGGTGCTGGGCTGTCCTCAGCGGGAGGTTAGCTTCTCTGTGTCGTTCTGTGGGCGCTGGGGCTCCAGAAGATTTTCAGAGTCCTTTTTTACATAGTTCGTGGAGAATCTGGGGGAGAGAGGCTTGGACGAGCTGTTTCTACTCCGCCATCTTGGCTCCGCCCCCTGAGTCACATTTTTAAGTGGGTCTGAAGGTCCCTCAGTGTTTAAGTCATCCTTAAAAGAAAATTTATTTTTGAAAGATTAAAGTACTTTTTAGAAGCATCAAATTTGTGACTCATGTTACAAAATCCTACCAATCAAAATGTTGTTTTCAAGTACAAACTTATTAAGTCATATTTCCTCTCTAAGAGTAGTTATTGTTGCTCATTGATCTTTGGTCGCAAGAAACAACATTGCCACCGACAGGTCTGATCCTCAAGATGGCACATTGTGCTTCTTGGCCATGCAAGGCCATGCCTGAAGGAGGCAGGGCACCCCCTATGCTGCATCCCATTCCAGCTGGCACTGGCACTTCATTCTGGGGCCATGGGGATCTACATGATGTACACTTTCTCAGCTTGTGAGAAGTTGAAAACTTCTTTGGTTCTTGGGCACACGACTTTGTCATCTTGACGAATGGAAAGCAAGGAATTGTAGCCATAGACATATCCATTTGGTAGCATCATGGGTGGATTGTTTTCATTCATGACATCTCCAGAAATCTTGCAGACTAGCCGGGAGTTGGCGCAATGGGCCATAGGCAGAGGCTGGGCCAGCTTGTTCAGTGACTTACTACACACAGGGCAGTCAGGGTTCTTTGAACTTCCATCTTCTTTATAACATTGTGGTGTTTTTATGGCAGAAAGGCCTGCCTGGAGTGTGATGGTGAAGACTGAGTTATTTCCCAGCTGATGTAGTCTGTAATTATATCTAAACTGCTGAATCAGCATCCTCCATCGGGCAGGGTCCAAAAGATCCTTGTAAGGAGAGATATGAGTGTCTGAAGGAAAGGCTAACATTCCCATCACTTGTCGAACCTCATCCAACTGACTTCCTTCAGCTTGACTGAAGTGCTTTCTTTTTTCTTTTTTTTTTTTTTTTTACAAATACTTTATTAACTTCTGTTTTACATCATTCATTTCTGCCAGATTTTGAGTTACAATCATTTTCCCCCCATTATTCCCCTACCCAACCTCCCAGAATAGCAGTCCCACAAGATATCTCTTCCTCCAATCTGCTCTCTCCCGTACCTTCTCCCATACCCCCATCAACTTTTCCATTAGAGGAAGATGAATCTTTGTGTCCCAATGCCTGCACATCTTATCTCCCAATTATAGGCAAAAGAGTATTAATAATAGTATTTATATATATATTTGAAACATTTAATGTTACGACCTTGAATTTCAGATCCATTTCCTTCCTCCCTTGTCACCCATTCCTTCTTGGGATATAAGTAATTCAGTATATGTTGTACATGTCTAGCTATGCAAAACATTATCATAGTAGATATATTGTACAAGGCTGCTTATAATTCCCTCCCACTCATCCCACCCCCTACCTGGTCCATTCCCTACATGATCCTGTCCCTCTTCTATAGTGGGTACTTCCAGCCTCCCCTCACCCCAAGGATGCCCTCCCATCCATCATCTCTCCTCTCATCCCCCTTCCCCCTATCCTGCTGCAGGTTGAGATATCCCATTTAGTATGTATGTCATTTTCTCCCTGAACCAAATTCAATGTGAATGTGGTTTTGCCTTTTTAGCCTTCCTTATTCTCCCCCTCCTTTGCACCCACTTCCCCTACATGAGATAGTTTACCCTACCATGTCTCTCCCCATCTCCTCTTGCCACTTTTCCTCTCTCACCTCATAATTTCATCCCTTGAGTACTCTCCCTTCCCAACAAAATCAACCTATGCCCTCTATCCATATATAACTGTAACCATATACACACACATTCACATATGTATTCGTATGACCACACCCCCTTCTTCCATTATTTTCATAGTGGGAAAGATATCATCAGTTACAGATATTGCTTTTCCATATAGGAATGTAAATAGTTCAACTTTGATAAGTTCCTTTTGATTTATTTTCCCTGATTACCTTCTCAGGCGTCTCTTCCTTCTTGTGTCTGGATGTCAAATTTTCTATTCAATTCTGGTTTTTTCCTCAAGAATGCTTGAAAGTCCTCTATTCCACTGAATGACCATATTTTCCCTGAAACAAAATACTCAGTTTTGCTGGGTAGGTGACCCTTGGGTTCATTCCCAGTTCTTTTGCCCTCTGGAATATCATATTCCATGCCCTTCGATCCCTCAGTGTAGAAGCTGCCAGGTCCTGGCTATTCTGATTGTGTTTCCACAATATTGAAATTGTTTCTTCCTGGCTGCTTGTAGTATTTTCTCCTTGATCTGGGGATTCTGAACCTGGCTATAATATTCCTGGGAGTTTTCTTTTTGGGATCTTTTTCAGGAGGTGATCAGTGGATTCTTTCAACCTCTATTTTGCCCTCTGGGTCTAAAACATCAGGGCAATTTTCCTTGAGAATTTCTTGAAGGGTGATTTCTAGGTTCTTTCTTTGATCATGGCTTCAGGTAGTCCAATAATTTTTAAATTGTCTCTCCTGGATCTATTTTCCAGGTCAGTGGTTTTTCCCATGAGATATTTCACATTGCCTTCTAATCTTTCGCTTGTTTGGATCTGCTTAACAGCATCTTGATTTCTCATAAAGTCACTAGCTTCCATTTGCTCCAGTCTAACTCTGAAGGAATGAATCTCCTCAGTGAACTTTTGAGATTCTTTTCCATCTGGCAAATTCGACTTTTTAAGGCATTCTTCTCCTCATTGCCCTTTTGGGCCTCCTTTGCCATTTGAGTTAGTCTATTTTTTAAGGTGTTGTTTTTCCTCAGTCAGGCTGTTGACCCTCATTTCATACTTTTCCTGCATCCTTCTCATTTCTCTTTCCAATTTTTCCTCCACTTCTCTTATTTGATTTTTTAAAGTCCTTCTTAAGGTCCTCTATGGCCTGCAACCCACTCATGTTTTCCCCTGGGGCTTTTGGAGCAGGACTTCTGAACTCACAGTCCTTTTCCCGCTCTATGCCCCCAAAATAGGAGTCTAGGGTTGCATTTTTCTGTTTCCTTTGCCTTGGCATGTTGCCACTTAATTGCTTGACTTTTGGGCTTGTTGCCGCACTATGGCTTTAAGGCCAGATAGAGGAATTTTCGTCCCGAACGTGTGGGGGGCAACTTCCGTTTCTGGCAAGTTGTAAACCCACCCACAACTTCCACCCTAGATCACAATCCAGATCCAGGGAGGTTAAAGCAAGAGCGATAACCCCCCAAGACTGATCGCTGGATCTCCCCACGATTTGTAGGCTGGGAGCCGGAAATGCCTCTGAAAACTACAAAATGGCGTGTCTCCTCAGCGGCTTCTAGCCCCCAGGGGAGGGAGCTGACGCATTCCCCAAATACAGGTCCCAAAGTCCATAGGACACTAACCTCTTACTTTGTCCTAGGCATGTCTATGTTGATAATTCTGGAGTCGCCACAGCTCCTGGTGTTCTGGGGTTCCTCCAGCTGGCTGCTGGCCCTGCCGCCCTGGGGCTAAAACCTCGGCTCACATGGACCTGGGCTCGGCTCCTGCGCTCTGCGCGCTGCCGGCTCCCAGACCACTGCGCTGGTCCTTCCTGCAGGGTGCTGGGCTGTCCTCAGCGGGAGGTTAACTTCTCTGTGTCGTTCTGTGGGTGCTGGGGCTCCAGAAGTTTTTCAGAGTCCTTTTTTACTTAGTTTGTGGAGAATCTGGGGGCAGAGAGGCTTGGAGGAGCTGTTTCTACTCCGCCATCTTGGCTCCGCCCCCCTGAAGTGCTTTCTTGCATGTCTCACAGCATCCAGTCTCTTATTCTGTCAAATGAGTTCAATGAACTCCTGAATCCTGAGGCTGAACTCCAGACAGCTCAATTCTGGTTTTCCTTTTAGGGTTTCCATAACAAGATCATCATTCTCTCTAGGGGAATCACTGGCCAATTTACTTTTGCGTCCCGTCTTCGTTTCGCTCTCGTTTTGACGGCCCTTCATTTTCCTGAGTCTTGATTTGTTATCATGACACCAAGCCAAACAAGTCATGGTCTCCTGTCTTTCCAAAGATTCTTCCACTTCTTTGGCTGTCAAGAACATCTCAATGTTCACCAAATCCTCAATGCCACTTTGCCTAGCGAGTTTGACTGCTGTGTTGTAGTAGCCACAGCGCAAAAGATGCTCCACCATCATACGATCCATGCGTTTTTACCCCCACATGTTAGCAGCTGCTGGCTGATCACTGCTGTGCTCTTTAAGGTGTTCAATTCTGCGTTTGCACAACTTTGCACTCTCATCCTCAGCTTGGATCGATTCGACTGCCTTTCTCTTGAGGACACTTAATTTTTCAACTACTCCATCAAGGAGAGTAATCAACAGCAGGACAACTGCTCAAGGTTTTTTCTAATTCTGCAACTACCATAGTGACGTGACTGGTCTCTCGGTCAATATTTTTCTGTGCAGCTCGAAAACGCTTGTTCAGTGTTTCATAGGGTACCTTGAGGGTTGGATGCTCTTGCACCTTCAGGGTCGGATACTCTTGCACCTTCAGGGTCATGGAAAGCTGAGCAGCTGATTCCTGCACCGCCATTTTGGATTGGCCAAAACATTACAGACCAAAGGGAGCCACCTCCGGGGTGCGGTGCATGGCGGGTAACAGACAGCTCTCCTTTCCCGCCCACCTCGCCTCCACCAAAACATAGGATTCTAATATATGATTTTCTAAGTCAATCTGAAGGCTATTGGCCCTCATTTCAATTTTAGTTTGACACCACTGAATGGTCCACCCCCCTCAACTTACAACTAAGGAAAATTGAAACCAATTAGGATAAAATAACTTGTTAAGGGTCACATATGGCAGACTTTGGAAAAGAAACGTATCTCTGGACTCTCAGTCTAGTTCCATTTATAGTACACCATATTATCTCTCTGAGTGAATTTAGTGATTTTCATTAACACTGAAACTTTTTAAAAAACTGGAATGATTTATAGTTATTAAAAGTATTATAGTGTCTTTCAAAATTCATACTAGTCACCTACATCTGCAACATTAAAGCCTGTGTCCCTATAACTATGACATTATGAATGTTGGACTGCATAGGGAGTGATCTTAGCTTATTATAGGCATTAGAGATGCCATGTCAGTGGCTCATAAACTAATGATTCTGTGTCTAGGTCATACAGCTGGAGAACCACATAGGTAACATAAAATGTCCTTCAAAGCCTTTGAATTTATGGGACAAGTTCTTTTGAAGGTTCTATAAAAGAGAACAGCCAAAGAACTAGCTAAGCCAATTATTTTTAATTACTTTGTTAATATCTACTTTTTAATGTTAAATTTCATCCTATAAAATTCTACCAATTCAATGAAAGTGCTCAGATTCAATGGAGATACAGATTTGGTTGGGGTATTATCAATATGACATGTTTTAATATTTCTTCTTGGTCGCATAACAATATACAGAAATTATTAAGTAGATACATGTAAATATACATATAGCAGGGATACATACATATACATACATGCATGTTTATCATGAACATGTTGAAAAAAATGGAAATAAGTAATGCACCTAAGAAAAATAAAATATATGTTGAAAAAATAGAAAATTCCTAAGGAAAACAAAATGATTAAATTAATGAAGTCTGATATCCATATTCTATGGGAAGTTAACAATAATATATAACATCAGGAATTCTTTCTCAAAATATAAGTGGTAAAAGTATATGAGCAGTTTTTAACAGAATAATGAATGTAAGTGGGGATGTGAATATATATTCCAAATCAATTATATTAAGAAAAATGCAAATCCAAATGTCTAATTTTCTTTTTTTTTAAACAAATTCTTTATTAACTTCTGTTTTACATCATTCATTTCCGCCAGATTTTGAGTTACAATCATTTCCCCCCCTGTTATTCCCCTACCCACCCTCCCAGAATAGCAGTCCCGCAAGATATCACTTCCTCCAGTCTGCTCTCTCCTATACCTTCTCCCAGACTGCCTTCAGCTTTTCCATTAGAGGAAGGTGAATCTTTGTGTCCCAATGCCTGCACATCTTATATCCCAATTATATGCAAAAGAGTATTGATAATAATATTTATATATATTTGAAACATTTAATGTTAAGACCTTGAATTTCAGATCCATTTCCTTCCTCCCTTGTCACCCATTCCCTCTGGGGAGATAAGTAATTCAGTATATGTTGTACATGTCTAGCTTTGCAAAACATTATCATAGTAGATACATTGTACAAGGCTGCTTATAATTCCCTCCCACTCATCCCACCCCCCACCTGGTCCATTCCCTACATGATCCTGTCCCTCTTCTCTAGTGGGTACTTCCAACCTCCCCTCTCCCCAAGGATGCCCCCCCACCCATCATCCCTCCTCTCATCCACCATCCCCCTATTCTACTGTAGGTTGAGATATCCCATTTAGTATGTATGTCATTCTCTCCCTGAACCAAATCAATGAGAATGTGGTTTTGCCTTTTTGCCTTCCTATTTCCCCCTCCCTTGCAACCACTTCCCCTTGCTTCTTCTACATGAGATAGTTTACCCTACCTGTCTCTCCCCATCTCCTCTTGCCACTTTCCTCTCTCACCTCATAATTTCATCCCTTGAGTATTCTCCCTTCCCAACAAATCGAACCTATGCCCTCTATCCATATATAATTGTAACCATATACACACACATTCACATATGTATTCATATGACCACACACCCTTCTTCCATTATTTTCATAGTGAGAAAGATATCATCAGTCACAGATATTGTTTTTCCATATAGGAATGGAAATAGTTCAACTTTGATAAGTTCCTTTTGATTTCTTTTCCCTGATTACCTTCTCAGGCATCTCTTGCTTCTTGGGTCTGGATGTCAAATTTTTAATTCAATTCTGGTTTTTCCCTCAAGAATGCTTGAAAGTCCTCTATTCCACTGAATGACCATATTTTCCCCTGAAACAAAATACTCAGTTTTGCTGGGTAGGTGACCCTTGGGTTCATTCCCAGCTCTTTTGCCCTCTGGAATATCATATTCCATGCCCTTCGATCCCTCAGTGTAGAAGCTTCCAGGTCCTGGGCTATTCTGATTGTGTTTCCACAATATTGAAATTGTTTCTTCCTGGCTGCTTGTAGTATTTTCTGCTTGATCTGGGGATTCTGGAACCTGGCTATAATATTCCTGGGAGTTTTCTTTTTGGGATCTTTTTCAGGAGGTGATCGGTGGATTCTTTCAACCTCTATTTTGCCCTCTGGATCTAAAACATCAGGGTGATTTTCCTTGAGAATTTCTTTCTTTCTTTTTTTTTTTTAAAGCAATTGGGGTTAAGTAACCTGCTCAAGGTTACACAGCTAGTCATTATTTATGCGTGGGTGCTCATTTTCTGAGGCCGGATCCGATCTCGGATCATCCCAACTCCGAGGCCGGCGCTCTTACTCACTTCGCCACCTAGCCGCCCCTTTAGGGCAATTGGGGTTAAGTAACTTGCCCAAGGTCACATGGCTAGGTATTGTTTGTGTGCGTTAAGTGTCTGAGGCCAGCTCCGAACTCAGGTCCTTCTGACTCCAGGGCCGGCGCTCTATTCACTGCGCCACCTAGCCGCCCTGAGAATTTCTTGAAGGGTGATTTCTAGGTTATTTCTTTGATCATGGCTTTCAGGTAGTCCAATAATTTTTAAATTGTCTCTCCTGGATCTATTTTCCAGGTCAGTGGTTTTTCCCATGAGATATTTCACATTGACTTCTACTCTTTCATTTGTATGTATCTGCTTAACAGCATCTTGATTTCTCATAAAGTCATTAGCTTCCATTTGCTCCAGTCTAATTCTGAAGGAATGAATCTCCTCAGTGAACTTTTGAGATTCTTTTTCCATCTGGCAAATTCGACTTTTTAAGGCATTCTTCTCCTCATTGCCCTTTTGGGCCTCCTTTGCTATTTGAGCTAGTCTATTTTTTAAGGTGTTGTTTTCCTCAGTCAGGCTGTTGACCCTCATTTCATACTTTTCCTGCATCCTTCTCATTTCTCTTTCCAATTTTTCCTCCACTTCTCTTATTTGATTTTTAAAGTCCTTCTTAAGGTCCTCTATGGCCTGCAACCCGCTCATGTTTTCCCCTGGGGCTTCTGGAGCAGGACTTCTGACCTCACAGTCCTTTTCCCACTCTATGCCCCCAAAATAGGAGTCTAGGGTTGCATTTTTCTGTTTCCTTTGCCTTGGCATGTTGCCCCTTAATTACTTGACTTTTGGGCTTGTTGCCACAGTATGGCCTGGTGCCAGACAGGAACTTTCACCCCAAACATGTGGGGTGGCCAACTTCCATTTCTGGCAAACTGTAAACCCACCCACGACTTCTACCCCAGATCACAATCCAGATCCAGGGAGGTTATAGCAAGAGCGATTACCCCCCCAAGACTGATTGCTGGATCTCCCTATAGTTCGTAGGCCAGGAGCTGTAGCTGCCTCTGAAAAGTACAAAATGGCGTGTTTCCTCAGCGGCTTCTAGCCCCCAGGGGAGGAAGCTGACGCATTCCCCAAATGCTGGTCCCAAAGTCCATAGGGCACTAACCTCTTACTTTGTCCTAGGCATGTCTTTGTTGATAATTCTGAAGGCGCCACAGCTGCTGGTGTTCTGGGGTCTCTCCAGCAGGTTGCTGGCCCTGCTGCCCTGGGGCTAAAACCTCAGCTCACGGGGACCTGGGCTCAGCTCGGCTTGCCTCCCCGAGCTCTGCGGGCTGCATGCTGCCAGCTCCTAGACAGCTGCGCTGGTCCTTCCTGCAGGGCTGTCCTCAGTGGGAGGTTAGCTTCTCTGTGTTGTTCTGTGGGTGCTGGGGCTCCAGAAGTTGTTCAGAGTCCCCTTTTACATAGTTTGGGGGGAATCTGGGGGCAGAGTGGCTTGGATGAGCTGTATCTACTCCACCATCTTGGCTCTGCCCCCCCAAATGTCTAATTTTCACTGCACTATCTTGTAAATTGGTATTGACAATCAAAACAATCAAAACAACTAATACAGGAGGGTCTGTGAAGAGAAAGAAACACTAATAATACTTTTAGTGGAAGTGTGAAGTCATTCATTCATTCTGAATTTTAAATGGAAGTTATGCCAAGAAAAATGATTAACCGTTTATCCCCTTTGACTCATTGTTCCCTTTACCTGCATATACACCAAGCAATGCAAAGACAGGAAAAAAGGTGTAATCCACCAAAAAATATTCACACCATTCCTATTATTGTAGCAAAAATTGTAAACAAAGTGAGTGACTGTCAATTGTAGAAATGGCTAAAGAAAAAACCCTGTGATACATGAATGTGATGACATATTTTTGTGCCATAAGACAAATAGGAGGAATCTGAAGAAATATGAGATTTATATCAACTGATACAAATCTGAAACAAAAGGCAGAATAACATTATGCACAATGATTGCAATAAATATAGAAAAATCATTATAAAGAAGTCAGGTTTTGAGTAATTAAAAAATCAATCTTGGAATCCAATAAAGAAAAACAAAGTACTTCTCTCACCATGACTGAGAGCTGAGAAGCATGCTACATATATGCTCACATGTAGTCAGCTAATTGTGTTGACTGTTTTTGGCGTATTTCTTTTGCTTTACTACAAGAAAGGGTTTGATCAAGAGTATGGACAGATCTCCAGACATGATTATGAAATGAAAGAAGGACTCCAATAAACACATTTTGAACAAAACACCTCTATGGACATCGGGAAAATAATGATTAAGCATTGTACCTTTAAGATTAAATTGTTCTCTAATATTGTTCTTTGGAAAATTATTCTTTATCAGCCACCAAGATGTGAGCCTATGTTGACATCAACATTTTACATGAAAGGTTTCTATGCTATTACCAATTAGAATTGTGTTACCAAAGTAGTGCAGTTGCCAGAACAGCCCAGGGCATCTGCTATGAAGCACACAGTGAAGGGGTTGCTTTGTGGGAAGGCAGAAGAGCTCTCCTCCAAAGTGGAGTTGTTTAAGCCAAATCATTTTCATCCTCTGTTGATCCTCAGTTGTTACAGGTTTGTATCATCAGTAGCCATCTACAAGACTAAACATTTGCTGTCCTGTGGATTTCACATGGCATTTTGGCCACTGTAAGTAGGGAAATGAGAATGTTGGCAAGAAGAGCAGTTCAAAATAATGAGTTTTCTGAAACCCATTCATGCACATTCTTCCAAAACAGCTTGAACATGAGAAATACAGGAGGAAATTACTCTCTTGTACCTTCGTTTTCAACTCTGTTAGAGTGAATATGTGCAGGTAATGAAAAATACAAGTTGGGGTGTGTATGGGGTGAGGGGAAGGCTTTAATATATATATCACACACATTTTTAAATCACTGGAAAACATTTTAATTTTCCTTTCTTACACATGTCTCCATAATCTGTATGTTACTTGCATAACCCTTGAGATAAGCATATGGCATCAGAGTCAATTTTCAGCAATGAAAATGAGTTTTCAGTTAAAAAGATCAAATGGACAGACCAAATTTTGCGTGTGTTTGGAGATACATTGAACTTTCTAATTGATATCTTAACTTAAATGTAGTGAATATGTTTTATTTTAAATATTTATATAACATTTTCTATTTGAAGTCACTATCTTGCTGCCACATCGATTTTTATTGCTTTTAACCAGGATACAAGAGACATTCCCTCCAAACTTGCTTAATTGGAAATGAGCAAAATTTAGCAATTTCTACTCAATGTTGTTTCTTGGCATCTAGATGTGAAGTTATTGTTATTTCTTTAGGATCAAATGATCATAAAATTCAGTCTAACAGTGTTTTCCTTTTGAATCTCCCCCCTTTCTACAAGAGGAAAATAAAAATGATAGTAAAACAAATATGTATTATAATCATAATTCACATTTATATATATTTTTTAAATTTACAAAGCCATTCTCCTAGGATATAGGAAGTGCAAGTGTGTAGCGGCCAGCACCCCAACATCCCCAGGGTGGCTGCCAACATAGGTTCTTAGATCTGCTTTTGTAAAGGAAAGCAACTCAAAATCGGTTAACAAGCTCACTTTAATCAATTAAACATATATTACCTAGTTCAGGGGGAAAAGGTCAGCACCCTGAACTTCAGAGTATACAGACATATCAAACAGACAGGCTTCCAAACTGTCCAACCATTATCAATACCAAAATAACAGTTACCAGAGAGAGAAGCATCAACATCTGGGTTTTCAAAGCCGGGGGCTCTCAATGGCTTCCCAGAGTCCCATCTGGTCAAATCACACAAAACACTTCTCAAAGTGAACCCCAAAGCAAAGCCTCCCATCGGGGCTTATATAGACTTCTCCTGGCTCACAGAATGTAACAACCTTCTTAACCCACTGCCCAATCACAAAGTATTAAGGTGTGGGCTTTCCTGAAAAACAAGCCTCCCACCACAGGCTCCAGGTGCACTTAAACTAGGGGCAGGGAAGATCTTTAAATTTGCATTTCCATTACAAAGTGTTATTATCTTTTTTTTAATAAATAAAGAAAATGAGTCTTTAAAAGTCTCAGTGACTCCTTTATGGTCACATCGTCAATCAAATATCAGAACCAGAATCTCAAGGATCTTTTGATTGCACATGTAACATCCTCTTTAGTATACTAGGCTTCCTAATTTGAATGTAGATGGCATTAAGAATGATTTAATTGATTACCCAAGCTTTCTGTTGTTATTACACTATAGATGACAGGACTAATTGCATATATTTCTACCATCATCTTCTCTCCCCAGAAGAGTACTATAATCCTGAACTTTCCAGAAGGCATAATTCTGTATGAAATGGCACTGATGGAATTCAATGCACATACCACATTGGTTAAACTTGTCATATTTCTGGTCTTTGGCCTGGGAGTTGTTGCAGGTTTCATCAGGAATGCCATGCTGTGAGCATACTTCTGCGCAGGGAAATCATTCTTCCCTTCATAGGACTAGCATTGTCACAGTCAATTATGTGTTGAACATATAGGAGTGTAGATTGTAGACCTCCTTTCCTCTTGGTATTGATTCCATCTGCCAGGGTCCAGCAAGAGCTGCAGTACTGGGAGATGCCCTGGTTTTGAGTGATACTGACATGGTTGACCCTGTGTCCATTTCACCAGTACCAAGACTTCCATAGCTCAAAGGGAAACATGTATACCCTGGAATTTGAGGGTAGTTCCTGCATGCCTAGGACTAGCCCCTCCCATTCACCCTTCATCATAGTCTCTAGAGCCCAGATTCCATGCTTCCTCATGGAGTCTGCTCCTCTATCACTGTTTCCTCTCTGCTATTTACTTTCTCAGGTTGGAGGAGTTTTTGTCATGTCTTGATTTTTTTCTCTTTGTATTGAGTTTTGGATAGATCCTTGAAAAATCAATGAAATGCAGTTATAGTCCAAAGAACCTTACACTATTATGTGTTTGGGGTGAATATATGTGTATGCCCACTGACCTTTATGAAGTTTGGATATTTTTTTGGAAGAGTATTATGAATATTGTGGGGGACCTCATGGGTAAATGTAAGTCACTGAAGATGAAATTAAGTGTAAGGGAAAATACTGGCATTGACTTAGTTCCCCAATCTAAGGAGCCTTCCCATGTCTTCAGGGAGATAATTCGGAATTGGAGAACTAGGCCAACATAGCTGCGGGGAGGGAAAGGTAATAAGGAGGGGTGAGGGTAAGAGGTTCTGCCAGGGACCCTGATCATTATCAGTGACCAGAAACCCTGCCATTCAGTCTGGAAGGAATTCACCAGGATCAAGCAAACTTTGAAGCCGAAATTGTAAAGTTTATTGCTACACTGCACAGCACCGCGCATGGCACAGCGGGCAAGGATTCTTAGGGAACCTGCAAACTTACAGGGGTCACAGGCATAGTTTTAAGGTGTCAGTTATGCTAATTAGGTGAGTAAGGGTGGGATCAGGGAGGAGTTAAGGAGTGGTCAGTGCTTAAAGGACCATGCACTTTTAATATCAACTGCGCAGGCATATTGCCCATGATTCACTGGGAAATAGCCCAAGGGGGAGGCTACCTGGAGGTGTGGTTTTAGGCCTGATATGTCACTAAAGCCAATCCTCGGTCACGGCCACTAAGGAGTGCCCAGTCTGCCACCCCTCAATGTCAAGCTTGACAAGATAGATGTTGGGAACCAAGGCCATCAGAGACGCAGTGTGGGTATAATTGGCTAAGGAGTTACCCTATAGATAGGGTACTGAAGAATTCATGGTGCAGCTGGCCACTCTAACTAAGGGAGATAACATTTGCCTAAGCTAAAAATGTTTATAGATAGTTTTGTGAAGGATTCATAAGTAGCGTATTGTTTCAAGCAGAGATAAACAGTTCATGAGTTGTTGCTGGGCAGAGTGCTGGCAGGGGGAAGGATCAGAGTTAATGCTTTGAGACTGGGGAGGGGGGAAGTGTGATTTTACAGACTGCTTTTACAAATTGATTTTACAGACATAGATCCCAAAGCACCCCATTTACAAACTGATGTTACAGATTGATATTACAAACTGATGTTACAAACATATATATACATCCCAAGGACCCCATCAGCTGAAGACATTTTTGTTTGATTGGTATGGATTGCACTTTTTTTAACCTGGGGAAGAGAGTGTATTAGTTAGTTCTGATGAGCTGGAGGAGGTTAAAGAAAGGATGGAGAACCCTGAGGCCTCAAGGCCACATGTGGCCCTCTAAGTCCTCAAGTGTAGCCCTTTGACTGAATTCAAATTTCACAGAATAAAACCCCTTTAATAAAATAATTTGTTCTGTAAAATTGGACTCAGTCAAAAGGCCACACCCAAGGACCTAGAAGGTCACATGTGGTCTCTAGGCTGCAAATTCCCCACCCCTGAATTAAAGGAATGTGACTATAGTTCAAGGCTCTTCATCGCCTCAAGAATCATATAGCTATGCTCAGCTGTCATTTTGAGAGAATTGGGAATATCTCCTGGGTCTGATTACTACTCAGTCCTTTTGTATCTAATTGAGGATTTGATGAAATATCCAGGGATTGTTTGATGGTTCAGCTGTTTTGTCTCAGAACCACCATTTCTAAGTGGAACTTTCATAGTTAAGGTGGTGAACACTCAATTCTTTGGGAAGATACATAAAGATCTAATCAGAGAATAGATTAGAGACCTAAGAGTGGGCCTTGGTCCTTGTTGGGTAAAACATTAGATGTTGCCTCCTAGGGACTCACAACCATTCACCCCCAGGTCCCACAATGTCAGCTATAGAAAGATGGTGACAGAGCCTCTACATCCAAAGAATGATAGGAGTTTGGGTTAGTGTTTGAGTAACAATAGGTATTGTTGTTCAAGTCTCTTAAGTAGAAGAGAGGTCAATTCTATTAATAAAAGGGAGAGAAAATTGCTAAGAATGAAATTATGGGGTACAGGTAGGGGCTAGAAATCATGTGTTCAACCACTCTATAAGTGCCTGCTATAATGCTATTTTAGTCATGCTACCTGCAGGTATTTTTAAGGATATCTCCTTGATGCTCTGGAAAGTTCTGACCTGAGCTTCTGGCTATGAGGAAAACAAATAAGAAGATAGCAGGAGGTAGGGAATCAGTAGTTGATTTAGTGATATATGGAGAAGCAAACTGGGAAAAAGGAGTAGGAGTAGGCAGTCCATAGCTACTACAGGGGTAATAAGACAGAGTAGTATGAATGATGTATTTAGGAGCCTTGTCAGGAAAGGAACTAAGTTCCTGAATTCCTTGGTGTTGGAAAAAAAATACTAATGGCCTACAATTTCCCCCTCTCATTTCTTTACTGAGAGGTTCTCTATGTTATACTAGAGGTGGATGTTAAGAAACTGGTGTATGCTACAAGAAAAAAAATCTTAGACTTATCCTTATATTTATATATGATGAATTATTCAGACAGCTCATACCTGATGGGAGTGCCTCTCATGAAACACCAAGTTTGCTTTCCTTGCTGGGAGATCCCAAGCCCTTAAGGTAATAATGTAGGCTTGACATGAGTATAGGTCCCAGGAATAAAGACTAGGAATTGCTAGTTGACCAGTATCCTCAATTTTATTTTCCTCTAAGAGGAGAGGAATTCCAATTTGGTAGAGTAAAACTGTAAAGGCACAGGCTTCTATAGGTCTCTGGATGAATGAGGAGTATTCAGGAATGGGGAAGAGAAATGTATCCACTATTTATTATGATTCCTTTATGTGTTTTATGCTTTCTGGAAAATAATGAAAAAAAATTTCTTTATCCTATATTTATTATTACCTTAAGTGCACACAGAAAATGGGAATCTTTTTAAAGTTTTCAGTGAAATTATGGAGTTCTTATGAACCCCAGATTATATATGTATACATGTATGTATATGTGTATGTATATGTCTGTCTATTAAGTATATATAAAATATATATACACATATGGATAAGCTATAGATATAGAGTCATTGTGGCATATAAGAGAGACAGAGAGGCAATGGGCAGACCTCTGATCTTGAAATTAAAAAAAATCTGGTTGAAAAATTGCCTCTGACACTTAATTTTGTGAGCCAAGGCAAATCAATTAGCCACTCAATGCCCCAGGCAACTCTTTGAGACGATAAACTGCCAAAGAGTTGCAGTTGCTGTTCTACTTTGTCAAGGAGGATTTCCTCACCAGGAACTCCTTATATTTATGAAATCACAGGTTCGGAAAAATATATCTATGACTATGCCTTTAATTGTATGTGTATTTCTTTTTTGTTTGTTTGTTTGTAATTTAAAAAAAAATTAAACTTAAATATAAAATAAGGAGGGGCAGCTAGGTGGTGCAGTGAGTAAGAGTGCCAGCCTCGGAGTTGGGATGACCTGAGATGGAATCTGGCCTCAGAAAATGAGCACCCACACACAAATAATGACTGGCCGTGTAACCTTAAGCAAGTTACTTAACCCCAATGGTTTTAAAAAAATATAAAATAAAGAAAGAATAAAGAAACAAATACTAAAACAAAAACAAAATAAGAAAAGGAAAAAAAAATTGCCATGTGCACTGCAGAACATGAGAGGATTCAAAATATACAGCAATAAATTTCCATTTCAAGAAAGCCTTTATAATAAATGCTATGCATTGTGTTGAGAACTGTCAGTCTTTACTTCCTTTACATCCTTATAAGTTTTATTTTGTTCTCTGCGGTGCACTTTTTACTCTGTTCCTTTTTTTCCCCTTTTTCCGCTCAACCCACCAAAGACTACAATTAATCATGGGCATATTTATATGTTTACACACATATTATATATGGATATACATAATACACATATACATATGTGTGTATGGGAAGAGAGATATGCATACAAAAATAGATGAGCACATACAAAGATGTACATATAGATATATAAACATGCACTCTTATATACATACACTTACACATGTATTACTTGAATATGAATAATCATAGTGATATATAGACATATACATTCATATACATCTATGTAAGACCATATTGTACTTGTTTATCCTTTTTCTCTGAGAATGTATAACCTCTTCCTTCATAAGTCCAAGTATTTCCATATTTTTCAGAGTCTACCAACTTGTCATTTCCTACACCACAGCAATATTCCCATCTTATATTATCTAATTGTTTTAAATGGTTCAAAACAACGTTGATAAACATAGGTGACACACACTGTAGTTTCCTCGTTTTTCTCTTTTGGTTAAATCTGTTATAGCCTTAATTTTGTCTGAAATCATGATTACTACCCCTGCTCCTTTTACCCTAACAAATTTTACTCCTTATCTTTATTTTATGATTATGTGTATCTCTTATTCCCTATCTCTCCTGACTCCTCTACTTTACTTATACCTTGTTCTATTATTTAACCCATCCCGCATGCCTCCCTTATTTTCCCATTACTGTTAATCTAAACACCCCTCTATATTACCCTTTAACCCATTCCTTCAATCTCCCCTGTAAAGGTCCCTCCCTTATCCTCCTCATTTCTCCCCTCCCTATCCCCTTAGCATTGTCAATATTTTCCCTTGAAGTATTATACTCAGTTTTGCTGGGTGAAATGACAAACAAAGAAGTAGTTAACACCTTATTTCAGCTATTGAATTAACACCTTGTTCCAGCTATTTAATTAACACATAAGTAGTTAAATTCAGTTATGATTGTGTCAGTTTCAGTTCATGATTGTGTCACCTATTAAGATCTAGAACTTGTGAATCCCACAACTTGTGAATCCTAGAAGTACTTGTGAAGTACTGAAACAGGAAGGGGAGAAGCTAATGACCACAAATAAGGAGAGATCCAGGCTGGATAGAGCAGAACTGAGAAGGGAGTTCTTGTGGTAGAGAAGAAAAAAACTTGTGGTATCCTGGCACTCTGTTTGTCTGTTCTGTCTGTATTGATGTTTGTTTGTGATGCTTTCTACAGAAGCCTTGGGACCTTATGGAAGCCCTGAAAGAGGATATTCTGGTTGTCTGTTACAGAAGTCCTGGAGGAGGGTTTTGGAGGTCTTGGGACTTTAGTGATGACTTGTATTGACCTCTTGGACCTTGTTTGTGGGTCTGTGTTGATTTCTATACTCATGATTTGTGTTGAGTTCTCAGACTTTGTTGGTGGGTATGAGTTGAATCCATGGGCAGATAGTGAATTGATGATGGTGCCAGCAATGTGTATGAATATTATTGTGGCTCTGTTAAGCTTTGTCTTCCCAGAAACAGGAACTATGAAGGACTTGCAGTGGACTGGACACTGTGAGCTTTGATATGGAATGGCAACTGGACAAGGAACTGGAAAAAGAACTGGAAAAGGAGCTGGACAAGGAACTGGGAGTTGCCTGCCTTTGAACCCAGGTGATAGTTATGTAAATTCGGGCAGGAGATGGGGCCACTAAAGAGGAACCATGGGACGTGAGAGCCAGCTAAAGTCCAGATGAAAAGATCTCTTCTTGGGTACCTGATGCTGACTGAGAAGATTATGATTTAATGTAACCTAGAGGAGGAGAAATTTTACCTTTGTACTTTGTGTCCATTAAGAAGACAAGCTTCTGTAAGCATGATTGAATTAAGGACTTAATAAATGATTAAGCTCTTTTTTGATCATGGTTTTCAGGTAGTCCAAGAATTTTTACATTATCTCTCCTGGATCCATTTTCTAGGTCAGTGGTTTTTCCAGTGAGGTATTTAACTTTTCCTTCTATTTTTTTCATTCATTTGGATTTGCTTTATAGTATCTTGATTTCTCATAAAGTCATTAGCTTTCATGTGCTCCAATCTAATTTTGAAGGAATTATTTTCTTCATTCAGCTTTTGAAATTCCTTTCCCATCTGGCCAATTTGGCTTTTTAAGGCACTCTTCTCCTCATTGGCTTTTTGGAACTCTTTTCTCTTTTGAGTTAGTCTATTTTTCAAGTTGTTATTTTCTTCAGTCAAGCTGTTGACTCATTTTTCATTATTTTCTTGCATAATTCTCATTTCTTTACCAGTTTTACCTCTACTTCTCTGATTTTTAAAATCCTTCTTGAGGTCCTCCATGGCCTGTGACCAGTTTATATTTTTCTTGGAGGCTTTTGATGCAGGAGTTTTGACTTTGTTGTCTTCTTCTAGTTCCATGTTTTGATTGTCTTATCTCCCCCAAAAGATTCTATAGTCTGATTGCCCTTTCTCTGCTTGCTCATCTTGCCAGCCAATTATTTTACTTTTGATCTCTTTGCCACAATAGAACTCTGCTTCCAGAGTGGAGAGTGCTGTGTCCCAAATTTCTTGGGTTTTGTGTATCTGTTCTCAGAGCTTTTGTCAGAGCTATGAGGAGGGTGCCCTCTCTACAGCCACCATAAGTTCTGCTATGCTAGTGTTTCTCATCCTAGAACCATCATCCAAGGCTGCAACCCACATTTAAGCAGGTCAAAGCCAGAGCAATTACCCTTTGAATGGTTGCTTGCTCCCCTTATGTTCTGTAGGCCTGGAGCTTGGGAGGCAGCCATGGGGCAGTAGCTGCAGCTGCCACCACCTCCACCAACCTGGGGGCAGGGGCCGGACGACACTCTTCTTTCACCCAGTTATAGAAGAATTCCCCAATGACCTTTTACTTTCTTGTTGGTGTTTATGCGTTGAGAAGTTTGGAAACCACCACAGCTGCCAGTGATTCACTCTCCTGAAGTCTGCTCTGGTGGCTGTGGGCCACAGCTGGGGGCCAACTTTGGTCTGGGCTGGCACAGCTCATGCAGGACTGTGCTCTGCTTCCAATTTGGTGCAATAGACCCTTCCTGTTGGCCTGCTGGGTTGCCTTCAGTGGGAGATTTGTTTTTCTCTGTCACTTTGTGGGTTCTATAGCTGTAAAATATATAGAGTCATTTTTAAAAAGTATTGGAAGTGGTTGGAGTGGGAACTCAAGCAAGTTTCTGCTCTTATTCTGCCATCTTGGCTCTGCCCCTCTTGGATTTTTTTTCTTATTATTATTTTAGTTTTTCCTCAATCTTTTCTCTTGATATTTAAAGTTCTTTTAAAGTTCTTCTATGAATCCTTTTTGGGCAGATGACCATTTGATGTTGCTCTTTGGAGTAAAAGAGGGTTTCTTTGCATCCTCCTCTAAAGACAAACCTTGGTCTTCTCTATTCCCATCATAACTTTTAATGGTTAGATTTTTTCTCTTTTGTCTGTGAATTTTTTTTTCATTTGTAGCAGTTTAGTTTTTGTAATCACCTTTAGCCCTAGTGAATGGAAGATGGTGTCTCTGACCTCACATCCTCCTTCTGTTTTCTCCTCCTACAACTGAAACCAAGATCTCCAGCCTTCTGTAAGTGCCCACAGCTAGTGGCACCCCTGTCTCACTGCTTCTGCAATCATCAGGGACCAGGGTGTGTGATGGTTCCTTCTCATCCTCCACTCATTCCTGCAGTACAGTCAGGTCTGGCATTCCTTGTCAGCATAGGTTCCCCCAATCTTCCCAGTTCCAATACCCAACTCTTCTCACTAACCTGGAGGTAAAAAAATTCCTGTGACTAGGCCTGAGCCAGCCTCCCAGCCCAGCTAACCCCAAGGCCTGCTACTTGTTGCTTAAGCAGACCAAGGCTGGAAGTGTTTACCTTTTACAGGAACCAAATCTAGTTCTGGGATTTTTCTTACTTTTATTTATTTTTACTGTTCTCTGTTTGCCCTGAGGTGCTATTTTAATCTAATTTATTGGGGAAATATGGAAAGCTTTGACTTTTCTAACCTACTCCTCCATCTTCACAGAATCTTTTCTTTTATATGTATTTCTTAAAAAAAATCCACATCTCTCTTTATTTCTACCATTACCTACCCAGTCAAGACTATGAGGTCTGCAGAAGAAAAGGCATGAACCCAGAGACATATGCAGGAGTATGCTAGAGCCTGTGTGGAGAATTTATCAGAGCCAACTGTTAAAATTTCACTATGAGCATTTACATATCAAGAATCAGCTAATGCTACAAATCAAGGATTATTTCATTGTTTTCTTGGTTACTAGACTTAAAGAAGTGATGGCAAACATGTTAATAATGCAGATTAAAATTAAATATGTTTGTACAGTTTTTTGAAAGTAAGTTGTTAAACATTTACAATAACACCCTTGTATATAACCTAAGGTGTTATGGACAAAGCACCAAACTCCTGAAACATTCAAGTTATCTTCAAAGTTTCCATCTATACATACATACATACATACATATATATATATATATATATATATATATATATATATGTATATATATCTCCAGAGCAAATGCTCATGGTGCTCTTGGGAAAGAATACTGACATCATGGGAAATTGATCAGAGATGTAATAAGAACTATTTAAAACTTGAAGGAGCTGAGAATTGAGGGCCATACTAAATAAACTTTATTATTTTAGCTCAAAATACAATAGAAACCTTCTGGTTGCTGTCTAAATGTTATGTCCTATAACAGCAGGTTTTGGTTTCACCAAGGGTTTGCTTAAAGACTTCTGTGATACTCTATTGAGTATATCCTCTAAAAGGCATTTGAGTCCCTATGGCATACATAGGTTTGTTTGTTTTTTTAAAAATAATTCTTTAAATCTTCATATGTTTGCTGTTAACATAGTCCCTGGGTTATTTTCAAAGAACCTATAATGGAAAACAGGGTAAATGCACATTTATAATAATTTCCCCTCCAAATCAGTGATTTCTTTAAAAAGAAAAAAATGCTTTCATAATAATTCTCACAGTAGTTTGACTATAATTGAGTCAGTGCAATTATCTATGCTTTATACATGGAAACTGAGCATACACAATAAAGATATTTTATTTATTAAATTTTGTTTCCATACAATATAAAAACTTTAACCCACACTTAATGTTCACTGCCCATAGTGTATTTCTTTAAGAGTTAAGTAAGACAGCATAAAAATTATTGTGATCCTATAAGTAGTATATTAAAATTTGCACTTTAATATTTTACTCTTTAGGCAGAGGAAAATGGCTGCACTTTCAGTTTATTGTTAGTAATAATTATGACCATAATATTTGATCTAAATTTTTTTGCTATTTAAGATTATCTTCTTTTGTCTAGTGTAGTTAATGCGTATGTAAGTTTTTTGGTTCTGTTTTCGTCACTCTTTATCACTTTGTATAAGTTTCCCCATATTTCTCTGAATTCTTCATATTTATCTTTCCAACAAGTACAGTGATTTTCTATTATATTCACATATCAGTTTCTTTAGCCATTGACCAATCATTGCATTCACAGATTATTTCCAACTTTCAGCTATTACAAATAATGCTGCTATGAATATTTTTGTTGTTGTGGGCTTTTCTTGCTGTCATTAACCTTTTGGGAGGAGTATAAATTCAACAGTGGGGTGACTGGGTCAAAGGGTATAAATAATTCAAGAACTTTTCTTGCATAATACCAACTTGCTTTCCAGATGGTTGGACCAGTTCCCAGTTCCACAAACAATATATTAATATGACCATTTTGCCCCACAGTTCTTGCAACTTGAATTTTTCCATTCTTAACAATCTTTGGAAATTTGATGAATGTAAGGTCTTAGGGCTATTTTAATTTATATTTCTCTGATTATCAGTAATTTCAAATTCTACTATATATACATACATATATCCACACAAGCATTTTCTTCATACATATATGATTGCTTTCCGTTATTCTTTTGAACAGAGGAAGTACATTGTGAATGTGAGCACCCTGCAACCCATAACCAATGAAAAATTGTGCAGGAAAATCAGGACAAGTTGTACAATGGAGAAATTAGTGGTGGAAAAATGTAGTGTGATCATGTATCAAGAATGAGGTATTTTTAGCTCATTTGCTCTATGATACCCATATTAAGATCTAGATGAAAGACCCCAGCATATTGGGTGGAATCCTCATATATAATTTATATGGGAATATAGATAAGTCTTGCACAGATTAAGCAGGCATGGATGAATTGCCACCATCATTGTTTTAGGGCTAACATATACTGATGAGCTCATGGTGCCATTCAAGTAATGAAGTAATTATTAAAACTGGTTTCAGAAAAAAAAATAGTAAAGCTGATGTTAAAGTAGATAAAATAAATAAGATTTAGAAGGAAATATGTACAGTTGTTTTTTTCTCTGATAAATCCCAAAACACAATGTACTATAGAAAGAACTCTTTATTAAATAAACTGCTAGAAAGGCTGGATAGAAGTTTGGTGAAAAGGGGGTGGAGCCAAGATGGCGGAGTAGAAATGGCACTTCCAAAGTGCTCTGCCCCACACCACTTCCAAACAATGTAAAAGGGGACTCTGAACAACTTCTGGAGCCCCGGCACCCACAGAACAACACAGAGAAGTTAACCTCCTGCTGAGGACAGCCCAGAAGCCCTGCAGGGAGTGGCCAGTGCAGTGCTCTGAGAGCAGGCAGCACAGTGCACTGTGAACTGACAGCACAGGGCTCTGGGAACCGAGCCCAGGCCCTCGAGAGCCATGGTTTTAACCCCAGGGCGGCTGGAGGGACCCCAGAACACCAGCAGCTGTGGAGATTCCAGAATTATCAGTACAGATATGCCTAGGACAAAGTGAGAGGTTAGTGCCCTATGCACTTTGGGACCAGTATTTGGGGAATAAGTTGGCTTCCTCCCCTGGGGGGTAAAAGCTGCTGAGGAACCACGGTACAGTGGCCATTTTGCAGAGTCAGTGGCAGCTCCAGCTCCTGGTCTGCAAACTGTAGGGAGATCCAGCAATCAGTCTGGGGGTTAATTGCTCTTGCTTTAACCTGCTTGGATCTGGATTGTGGTCTGGGGGGGAGGCCTGGGGTGGGTATCCAATTTGCCAGAGCGGGTGGAGGCTTTACAGAGGCCACCCAACCTGCGGAAGTTGTGAAGACCCCAACATTTGGGACAGAAACTCTCCTGTCTGGTGGCAGAGAACTACTGTGGCAACAAGCCCCAAAATCAAGTAATTAAGTGGCAACATGCCTAGGCAAAAGAAACAAAATAAACAGAAAAATTCAACATTGGACTCCTATTTTAGGGGCAAAGAGGATCAAAGCATGGAAGAGGACTGTGAGGTCAGAACTCCTACACCAAAAGCCCCATATGAAAATACAAGCTGGCTACAGGCCATAGAGGACCTTAAGAAGCAGATAAGAGAAATGGGGGAAAATTGGGAAGAGAAATGATAAAGATGCAAAAAAAGTATGAAATGATAGTCAACAGCCTGACTGAGGAAAATAACACCTTAAAAATAGACTAACTCAAATGGTAAAAGAGGCTCCGAAAAGGCAATGAGGAGAAGAATGCCTTAAAAAGCCGAATTTGCCAGATGGAAAAAGAATCTGAAAAGCTCACTGAGGAGAATCATTCCTTCAGAGTTAGAAAGGAGCAAATGGAAGCTAGTGACTTTATGAGAAATCAAGATGCTGTTAAACAGATCCAAACAAACGAAAGAATAGAAGGCAATGTGAAATATCTCATGGGAAAAACCACTGACCTGGAAAATAGATCCAGGAGAGATGATTTAAAAAGTATTGGGCTACCTGAAAGCCATGATCAAAGAAAGAACCTAGAAATCATCCTTAGAGAAATTCTCAAGGAAAATTGCCCTGATGTTTTAGACCCAGAGGGGGAAATAGAGGTTGAAAGAATCCACTGATCGCCTCCTGAAAATGATCCCAAAAAGAAAACTCCTAGGAATATTATAGCCAGGTTCCAGAACTCCCAGATCAAGGAGAAAATACTACAAGCAGCCAGGAAGAAGCAATTTCAATATTGTGGAAACACAATCAGAATAGCCCAGGACCTAGCAGCTTCTACACTGAGGGATTGAAGTGCATGTAATATGATATTCCAGAGGGAAAAAGAGCTGGGATTGAAGCCAAGGGTCAGCTACCAAGCAAAACTAAGTATCTTGTTTCAGGGGAAAATTTGGTAATTCAGTGGAATAGAGGACTTTCAAGCATTCTTGAGGAAAAAAAAAACCAGAGTTGAATAGACAATTTGACATTCAAACACAAGAAGCAAGAGATGATTGAGAAGGTAATAAGGGAAAAGAAATCAAAAGGAACTTATCAAAATTGAACTATTTACATTCCTACATGGAAAAACAATAACTGTGTTTGATGAAACCTTTCTCATTATGAAAATAATTGAAAAAGGGTATATGGCCACATGACTACATATATGAACGTGTGTATATATGTTTACAGGTATACATGGATAGAGGGCAAAGGTTCAATTTGGTGGGAAGGGATGATACTTAAGGGGTGACTTTAAGAGGTGAGAAAGGAAAGTGGCAAGAGGAGATGGGGAGAGACAGGGTAGGGTAAACTATCTATTGTAGAAAAGGCAAGGGGAAGTAGTTGCAGGGGAGGGGAAGAACAGGAAGGCAAAAAGGCAAAACCATATTCACATTGAATTTGGCTCAGGGAGAGAATGACATACATACTAAATGGGATATCTCACCCTCCAGGAGAGTAGGGGGAAGGGGGATGAGAGGGAGTATGATGGAGGGGAGAGCATTCTGGGAGGAAGGGAGGTTGGAAGTACCCACTATAAAAGAGGGACAGGATCAAAGTAGGGAATGGACCAGGTTGGGGGTGGGATGGGTGGGAGGGAAATATAAGCAGTCTTTTACAATCTATCTACTATGGTAATGTTTTGCATAGCTATACATATACAACACATACTGAATTGCTTATCTTCCCAGAGGGAGTGGGTGACAAGGGAGGAAGGGAATGGATCTGAAATTCAAAGTTTTAAAATTAAATGTTTCAAATGTTTATAAATACTATTATTTTTTTTTTTTAAGCAATTGGGGTTAAGTAACTTGCTCAAGGTTACACGGCTAGTCATTATTTATGTGTGGGTGCTCATTTTCTGAGGCCGGATTTGATCTCGGGTCATCCCAACTCCGAGGCCGGCACTCTTACTCACTGCACCACCTAGCTGCCCCTTTTAGGGCAATTGGGGTTAAGTAACTTGCCCAAGGTCACACAGCTAGGTTTTTGTTTGTGTGGGTTTAGTGTCTGAGGCCGGATCCGAACTCAGGTCCTTCTGACTCCAGGGCCGGCGCTCTACTCACTGTGCCACCTAGCCGCCCTGTAAATACTATTATTAATACTATTTTGCATATAATTGGGAGATGAGATGTGCAGGCATTGGGGCTCAGAGATTCACCTTGCCCTAATGGTAAAGTTGAAGGGAGTATGGGAGAAGAAATGGGAGACAGCAGATTGGATATGGGGATATCTAGTGGGACTGCTATTCTGGGGTGGAGGGTAGGGAAACATGGGGAAAATTGTAACTCAAAATCTGGTGGAAATGAATGATGTAAACCAGAAGTTAATAAAGCATTTGTTATAAAAAAGAAGTTTGGCGAAAAGCAAGTTATTTGGGAATTTTGCATAAGATAAAGAGTTTCTTGCAGGTGACTGAATTTTATTTAAGACTTAAAGGAATCCATTTAATCTAGGAGGTGGAGAAGTGGAAGGAGAGAATTCTAGATATGGGGGAGAAGCTGTGAATGTGTTCATAGTTGGGAGATATTATAATGTGCAAAGAATAGCACGAAGATCATTGTCACTGCATCACAATGGAAGTGATGGAAGTAAAGTTTAAGTAGTCTAGAAGTCTAGAAATGAAGGGGGTGTAAGGTCATGAAAGACTTTAAAAGACAAACAGAGGATTTTATATTAGATCCTTGATGCAATAGGGAGTCGTTGGAGTTTATTGAAGGAGGAGGTGGGGGTCAGAAGATCAAAACCTCTCTTTTGGAAAATCAGTTTAACAGGTGAGTGGAGGATGGACTGAAGATATGAGACAGAAATATAAAACAGCAGATTTTAACAATAATTCAGGTATGCAGAGATGAAGGCATACACCAAAACAGAGTAACATCAAGGAGGGGAGTGTGGTATAGAAGAGAGTGTTCTTATGAGAATAGAACTGATATGAATTTGTAACTAATTAGATATTGGGAGTAGGTATAAAAAACAGTTTGAGGAGTCAAACTTGATGCATAGATTGTAAAGCTGGGTGACTGGCATGACGTTATTGTCTGTAGCAGTAATAGAGAATATA
The DNA here is from genome assembly GCA_011680675.1 of Gymnobelideus leadbeateri. Classification (NCBI taxonomy): domain Eukaryota; kingdom Metazoa; phylum Chordata; class Mammalia; order Diprotodontia; family Petauridae; genus Gymnobelideus; species Gymnobelideus leadbeateri. The sequence goes on from WOXC01008290.1 coordinate 30,462, forward strand.
GGAAGAAGCAATGGTTTTGGGAAAAGGTTGATGAGGTAAATTTTGGACATGCAGAGTTTAAGATATATAAAGGACATCCACTTGTACAAGGGTTATGGGGTTTAAAGATCTTCAATGCACCTTGAACGTGGTGATGTAGCAGGAAGGGGTAGAGCAAGAGGAAGTGGAAGCGAAGCTAGAGTGCATGTGGTGACTGGAAGTATGGTGGTGGCAGCAGCAGGGGTAGCAGTAGCAGTGGTGGTGGCAGCTCCTGTGGTGGAAACTCCTGTTTCTGGATCAGCCAGAATTTCTGCTAAGAACTCCTACTGAGGACTACCAGGGACAGGAACTGTGGGGGGGCCAGAGCTGCTGGGAGCAAGCTGTGTGGATGCTGAACAGTTGACATGAGTGGGGAGAGGAGGATCTTTGCCTGAGGTAGCCTGTTCTGTTTAGAAGGCTTGAGAATGTGGGTGTTTACTACATTAACTACATGTGCCAACTTCATAACTGCTGTGATGGCTTTGACTTTCTGCTTTTGGGACTCAGTTTTCTGGTATTTGAATAAATGTTCTAGCTTTGTCCACTATGTAGAGAGCCTGGCATATTTAGTGATTAATAAAGTTACTGTGGGAATTGTGAATAATACATTGTTGATACAACTTGATGCCCAAAGACAGTCGGAGATGATAGAGTGGAGGTAAAATGATAGGTTAGGGTAGGACAAATAGATAAAAATGTGTAGAGTTGACAATTAAATCTATGGGAGGTGATGAGATTGACAAAGTAAACTATGCAAAGAGATATAATTAGAAATCCCAGGATATCATCATCAAACAAAGGATTTTTCGTTAGTGTTCTCAAACTAGTTGAAAATCCAGGAAAGAAGCCTGAGAATGAGCAGTCATACAGGTAGAAGAACAACCAGGAGAGAAATTTGTCACAAAAACATAGAAAGAAGAGAATGTTAGAAAGTCAAGTTTAATCAGTAATGGCAAAGACTGGCAATTAGAAGATCATTGACAACTTTGCAGAGGGTTGTTTCAATAGAATTATGAGGTTGGGGTCAGACTACAGAAAGTTAAGAAAAGAATGAGAGGAAAAATAGATAGAGACACTAATTTTCATGATTTTCTAAAGAAATTTAGTCACAAAAGGGATAAAATATGGAATGATAGCAAGATGGGATGGAGGAATCAAATGATCAAGGGATCAAGTAGGGATGGAATTGTTTTGTTTATTTGTTTTTGGGATTGAAGAGACATTGGTATGTTTGTAAAAAAAATAAGGAAGAAGAGAGTATAAAGGAAGAGAATGGAGATTAGTGATAGATGGAATATTAAGAAGTAATCTTTGGAGATCAGTTGGAATATAATCACCAGTGGAAATAGGAGGGTTTTCCTTGGCAAGGGGAAGGACTATATTTTTTTTTTGAGGTGGGTAAAGAAGAGGATAATGGGGGAAGGCATCTGAGTGATATAAGGTAAGGAGGAGATGAGAAAAGAGAACTCTTGGGGGTGAAGCCAAGATGGTGGAGTAAAAGCAGGAACGTGTTTGAGCTCCCACTACAGCCACCTTCAACACTTGTAAAAAATGACTAGAAACAAATTTTAGTTCTACAGAAAGTGACAGAGTGAAAGAAATCTCCCACTGAAGGCCACCTGGAAAACTGACAGGAAGGGTCTATCACAGCAGGTTAGGAGCAGAGCACAATCCCCCATGGGCCATCCTGGCATAGACCTGTGGCACAGACCTTCTGGAGCACACTTCAAGGGACTGAATCACTGGCAGCTGTGGCAGTTTCCAGAATTCTAAGCCTATCAATGACCAAAAGAAAGTAAAAGGATGGTATGGGAACTCTGTTGACCTTGGGTGAGAGAAAATTTTGGTCTGGTCCCTTCCCCTGGGGCAGCAGAGGTGGTGGTGGCTGCAGCTGCTGCCTACAGCTGCCTCCTGAGCTCCTAGCCTGCAAATCATGGGGGGACCAAGTGATTGCCCAGAGGGTAATTGCAGGACTCTCTTTGCTGGCAGTGAGGCAGGATTCTCATGCTTTGCCCTGCTTGAATCTGGGTTGCAGTCTTGGGTGGTGATCCTGGGGTGAGGAACACTGGTGTGGCACAGCTTGTTGAGGCTGTGGAGAAGCAGTCCTCCTCACAATTCTGAGGCAGGTGCCTAGAAGCAACTCTGACAACAACTGTACAAAGTCCTAGAAATTTGGGACACAGCACTCTCCACTCTGGAAGTAGAAGTCCACCATGGTAAAGAGCTCAAAAGTCAATTAATTGACTGGCAAGATGAGCAAATAGAGGAAGCACAATCAGACTATAGAATCACTTTTTGGTAAAAAAGACGATCAAACATAGAGCCAGAAGAAGACAGCAAAGTCAAAACTCCTGCATCAAAAGTCTGCAAGAAAAATATGAGCTGGTCACAGATGAGATTTTGAAAACCAAATGAGAGAAGTAGAAGTAAAGTTGGGAAAGATAAATGAGAATGATGCAAGAAAATCATGAAAAACAAGTCAACAGCTTGCTAAAGAAGAAACCCAAAATACTGACGAAAATAACACTTAAAAAAAAAAAGATTAACTCAAAAGGGAAAAGAGTTCCAAAAAACCAATGAGGAGAAGAATCCTTAAACAGCAGAATTGGCCAGATGGAAAAGAAGTTTCAAAAACTCACTGAAAAAAATAATTACTTTAAAATTAGATTGGAGCAAATGGAAGCTAATGACTTTATGAGAAATCAAGATACTACAAAACAAATCCAAAAGAATGAGAAAATAGGAGGCAATGTGAAATATCTCACTGAAAAAACCACTGACTTGGAATATAGATCCAGGAGAGCTAATTTAACACTTATTGGACTACCTGAAACCCATGATAAAAAAAGAGCCTTGACATCATCTTTCAAGAAATTACCAAGGAAAACTGCCAGAACTGCTAGAACCAGAGGGCAAAATAGAAATCAAAAGAATTCACCAATCACCTCTTGAAAATGATCCCAGGGGCGGCTAGGTGGTGCTGTAAGTAAGTAAGAGTGCTGGCCTCAGAGTTGGGATGACCTGAGATCAGATCCAGCCTCAGAAAATGAGCACCCACACACAAATAATGACTGGCCGTGTAACCTTGAGCAAGTTATTTAACCCCAATGGCTTTAAAAAAAGATCCCAAAAGGAAAACTCCTAAGAATATTATACCCAAATTCCAGAGTTCCCAGGTCAAGAAGAAAATATTGCAAGCAACCAGAAAGAAAAAAATTAAGCATTGTGGAAATAAAATTGGGATACACAAGATCTATCAGCTTCCATATTAGGATATCAAAGGGCTTGGAATATGATATTTCAGAGGTCAAAGGAGGTAGGATTAAAACCAAGAATCACCAACCCAGCAAAACTGAGTATAATACTTCAGGGGAAAATATCGATATTCAATGAAATAGAGGACTTTCAAGCATTCTCTTTTTTTTTTTTTTTTTTGCTTTTTGGAGGGCAGTGGGGTTAAGTAACTTGCCCAAGGTCACACGGCTTGGTTTTTTTTTTTTTATTTTTTATTTGTGTGTGCGTTAAGTGTCTGAGGCCAGATCCAAACTCAGGTCCTTCTGACTCCAGGGCTGAAGCTCTACTCACTGCGCCACCTAGCCGCCCCCCTTTCAAGCATTCTTGATGAAAAAACCAGAGCTGAACACAAAATTTGACTTTCAAATACAAGAAGCAAGAGAAGCATGAAAAGAGGCAGAAGTTATGGGCAGGATCTCTTGGAGCCTGCTGCTGGGCAGGAACATGTAATGGAGCAGTCCTTGTGAACTGAGACATCGAGCAGAAGCAGAGAAATGCCTATGCATGAATCCAGGTGAGAGTCTGGAGCGGTCAGTCCACAGAGAAAGAGTCATGGGACTTGGAAGTCAAACTCCAGTTAACATGAAAGAAGACTTTACTTGGACACTTGGTACAGATCTTACGGTGAACTAGGGCTAGATGGTGTGGTATTTTCTGCTACCTCTTAAGGATGTGTTGAGCTAGGAAAGACCTTAGCCTGGGACCCCCTGATTTAGGGGATGCAATGATATATGTTATATAGTGTGATGTTCTTACTGTGACCTAGTGGTGGATGGTGTGGTATTTTCTCCTACCCTTTAAGAATGTGTTGTGCTTGCAAAGACCCCAACCTGGGACCCCTGATTGTGTAAACAAGTATTTTGGGGAATGCTATGCAATGATATATGCTATGTGCCATATGACATACTGAGTGTTATGATATGTATATATATATATATATATATATATATGTGTGTGTGTATATATATACATAATTATATAAATCAATGTATAAATTTATAAATTATACACACACACACACACACATATATATAATTTACATTTATATAATGATATGCTTTGCTTAAGGATGTTGCTATAAATGTTGTACTTTATTTAACAATGTTTAGGTCTGAATAAATAGCTCATTATAAAAAAAGAGCTCTTAACAAATGGTCCATATTTATTTATTTATTAGGGAAATATGAAATGATGTTCTGGACTGAGAGGGTGAGTGGTGGAGGAGTTATAAGAGATTTGAAGAGGAATGAAGAACCTCTGCCCTGCTACACTATTATTCTCAAATTCTCTCAACTGGAATAAATTCTAATGCAGATGCATATAAATCTCCCTACACACTACTTTAGGTCCTGAGCCCTGACTGATGCATTTACATTTATAGAAACTCACCAATTAAAATGATGATGCTTTAAAAACTAAACAGCCATTTATTTAGCAGGGGGATACAAAAATAATATTACCACAGATATTCATATATTGGTATAAATTAATAATATGTTACAATCCACAAACATACCTAGGGTGCTTTTGTTATTCAGTTACTTTCCAGTGGTGTCCAAATCAATGTGAACCCATTTGGGGTTTTCTTGGCAGAGATAGTGTAGTGATTTTTATTTTCTTATGCAGCACATTTTATAGATAAGGAAACTGAGGCCAGCAGGATTAAGTGACTTGCCCAGGGTCACACAGTAAATATCTTAGGGCAGATTTGAACTCAGGAGGATGAGTCTTCTTGACTCAAGGCCAAGCACTCTATCCACTGTGTCACTTACCTGCCCCAGCTGGCATTACAATGTCCCATCAATATATTTAGATCTGTGAGGAAAGAGTGGTCACATAATTATAAAAACCTGGCAGGGAATTTTATCAGGGAACAAATCCCATGTACTCAGTGTAATTTACTACTCCAAATGTCAGTCTTTGAAGGTATTATTCCATTTAGGAACCTCTGTTCCACATATAAAATCTGCTTCTCTGTTAGTTCTTGAACAAATTTTCTTCTCTCCCCTACTCAGACCTTCATAGCATTTGCAAACTTTTTAAACTTAGAATCATCCACTGTTACCTCTTAATTTGGATAGCAGTTCCTTTTAAGTCAGAGAATTACAAAATTTATAAAGCTGCTAATCTCTGCTCAACACAAGCTAAACCCAGGCAGCTTTTTATTTACCATAATGTTATAAAGTTTAATCAAATCGTATGAGTAGAAATTGCAGTAAAACAGCTTAAATTGACTGTTAGAGCAAGGTAAAAAAAAAAAAAAACCAGCTGGCTCAATTCACTAGGATTGTGTGTTGTACAATTTAATCTCAGCATCTTTTTTTTTCTTTCTATTCAGCATGTACAATATTTGGCTTTTTCCTATTTGCTTTTCTTTCTTAAACCTGACTGGGGCAGCAAAGCAAAACAGCTACCTAGGAGAGACTTCACCTCTCTAATTCTAGGGGGCATAATCTAGAGTGATATCTGGAACTGAAGCTCTTTTCCAGAACTTTTGAGCCTTTATAATTCATAAGGAATCAGGTAGCTGAAGTCTTCTGTTAGCTAAATGATCTAGGCAATACTTCTTTCTGTTCAATTCCAAAGAGAGCTGATTTTGATCAGATTTTTCTTTAATCTGCACTTACTCGGTTTTTCTCTCTTATACCTTAGTCTCAGTTTCTCATGTCTTTCAAATGGCTTAAATCGCAGTCTCCTGGCACTCGGTGACTCATCTTTTTTTTTTTTTAAGATAGCAATTTGTCAGATTTCCCCTATGAAATCAACAATCCTTTAAAAATCACCCCTCAGTCTTCAAATAGCAATATGATTTCTCATAGTCTTAAAACAGTTATATGCAAGTGAACTAATGAACTACAATGCCCTGAAGCTCTAAGATGTCTGTATTGCCTAACATTTTATTTTATGTCCCTGAAACTGTATTTATTTACATTCACATGTTTATGAATTTTAATAAGTGAAAGTTTTTAAAAGCCCCGTTAAATCATAAAATATTGACACAAACAAGATTGTCACAAGAAAATTAGTATTTATTTTCATTACACAGTTAATTTTCTGACACCAAATGCTCAAATATGAAATGAAAACTGATTTTTACACACATTTATATTAAATCAAAATTATTTTCCTATTTCATTCATACAACAAAATGTTAATCTAGGTTAGAGACTATAACATATTCTTTACACTAGGCTTGTACAACCTTTGACCCACCAAAGAATTTCGGACAGCCCAGGAAAAATGTAGAGGTCACAGACTGTGCAGGCCGACTTTACACATTGATTTAAATCTCTACGTTAGAGCAAATTATTTTTATTAACTCTTTTAATACTATATTGTATACTTTATTTAAACAGGTAATACTTTGCAAATTTTTACTATGAAATTTTTCTCCATTTAAAATATCTGCTTCTTGAAGTTAGGTACCTTATTTACTTATGTATTCTTTTATGTCAAGTTCTTCAGTCATTTTAAATGAAGGACACAAAAAACTAAGTTTACCATTCAGCAACAATAACAGAGCTCTTACAGAGCATAATACTTACAGACAAAAAGAGAGCTAATTACAGGATTGGAAGGAATGATTATTCATAGCTTAAAATATAGTGGGGAAACAGAATAAATATTAATAAAGTCATATATCCTAAGAAGCATTTCCATTACTGTGCTACTCTGATGTCTCATTCTGAGGTAGTAGTGACCCTGGATTCTTGAAGGCTATGCTAACATAATGCTAGCTCTCACAAGTCCTACCAAGCTGGAAATACTTCAAGTATGGACTCAGCAGGAGACTGTATGTTGCTTGTCTTGAGGACCAGCCTAGTTAAGTTTGGAGAGGCTCCTCACCAGAAGGCTGACCATCAGGTGGTAAGAATTAAAAAACAAAGAAAAATTGGCCCTAACAGCTCATGAACACTGTCTGCAATCTGCATTGGTCAAGATTCTATTCATATTAATGAAATTGTAGGTTCTTGAAGTTTTGAGGTGTGTATGAAATAGTGTGTAGAAAAATTCAAAATTTAAATAGACCAATTTTAGAAGAAGAAAGAAAACTAGTTGTGAAGGAATTACTTCTTCACTGCCCATAAACAAACAAACAAAAATTGGTCTTGTTGAATCAATTCACAGACTGATAATTTTTTACCAGATACTGCAGAACAAAATAACCATTATTTTATGTAGATTAGTCATAAACATTCAGAGAGGTGGAAGCTATTCAACTTAAATACGGTGTTGATTTTTCAATCTTGCTAAAGATAAAACTAAAAAACGGAGATTATAGGAAAATTGAATTAAAGAATACTGATGCAAAAATATTAAATAAAACGGTTACTAATAGAATATAACAGCATTCATAATAGAATATAACAACATTCAAATAATCAGCAACCATTAAATAAGTACCAGGATACTATGTTTCAAGTAGAGTGCTAATTACTTGAGGTACAAAAGAAAATTGTCACTTCTGATGAGCCTGTAATCTAAACAGGAGAAAAAACATCTAAATAGGCATATAGAAATACAGAAATTAAACAAAAAATACTTTATTGTGGGGGGAGGGGAAGTGTTGCTAAAACTAGGATCACTAGAAAAGACTATAAAAAAGGTTATGCTTGAGTTGAATCATAAAGAAAATTAGCTATTTTTTAAGATGAGGCGGTTAGAGAGTAGTTCTTTCCAGGTATTGAGGAAGAGCTAGTACTCAAGCCTGGTGATCTAAGATGGAGTATCATGTTCCAGAAACAGTAAGTCACTCTACCTACATGGTAGAGTCCTTGGATGGCAGGGTCATTGGATGGACAGCTAGGTGGTAAAGTGTAGATATCACCAGTCCTAGAGTCAGGAGGATCTGACCTCAGAATTTGACCTCAGAAACTAGCTGTGTAAGCCTGGGCAGCTTCAGTTCCTCATCTGTAAAACTATCTGGGGAAGGAAATGGCAAACCACTCTAGTATCTTTGCCAAGAAAACGTTAAATGGGGTCACAGAAAGTTGAACATCACTGACATGACTCAATAACAGTAAAGAATCCTTGGAAGAGAGTAAACTCTAAGAAGACTGGAACCATAGTAAAAGGCCAGGTTATGAAGATATTTGCATATTAAACCAATTAACTTCATATCTAAAGATGGAGGTATTAGGGAGCCATTGGAGTTATGGAGCAGTGGTAAGGCATAGACCCCCCTATGCCTTGGCAGTTATGTGAGCCACTTGTTTGGAGTAGAACAAGATTTGAGTCAGACAGGCCAATTAGAAGGTCATTATAATAATCCAAACAGGAGGTGATGTGAACCTAAACTAAGTTGGTGACCATCTTACTAAAGGAAGGGGGAGAAAACTGTGAGATTCTAGTAACTCTTGTATTCCAGGGCATCGTCCTTTGCTTCCCAAGGAGGTCAGTGTGTGTGTGTGTGTGTGTGTGTGTGTGTGTGTGTGTGTGTGTCTGTCTGTGTGTCTGTGTGTGTGTCTCTCTGTCTGTGTCTGTGTGTGTGACTGAGTATATTTAAACGATGGTTCATAAGTAAGCAAGATTTGTATCAATCATACAATACTAATTCCACAACAGAAAAACTATTAGTGTTAAGAAACATAAAAATAAGATATTTAAATAATTGTGAATTTGTCAATAAATTAAAAAAAACTGTGATAAAATATGACATCAATTCATGGAAAAACTCTAAAAATAGAAATAAAGTAGAATTTACCTCAATATGACAAAAATTATCTTCCTTAAACTGAGACAATATAATATGCAATGGAAAAACATTATGTGTATTTTTACCAAAACCAGATACAAAACAAGTATGCCTGCTATCATTGATTTTATTTAACATAGAACTGAAAATTCTAGCAATTATCACGAAATAAAAAAATATTAGAGGGATAAACATTGGAAATGAGTAGTTCAAAACCTCATTATTTGTAGATGACATGACAATATATCTAGAAGTAGTTTTAAAAAATAAAACTCATATGCTACAAAAATAGTCTATATTTGTGACAAAGATCAAGAAAAGAGAACAATAAAATATAACTTATTATAAGAATATCCATTATATGTTTGTTAACTAACTTTTACAGGAATACACATTATCAATATATGGAAATATGAAATTATAATGATTAATATAGGAAGATCTAAAAAATTGAATTGAGATACAATGTCCATAGAGGGTCAGATTAATATAGTAAAAATGGCAATACTTCCCAAGTAAATTCATATACTTAATGTAGTCAGTGAAAAAAATCTAGGTTTTTCTTTTTATAATTTAAACAAAAGCACAACCAAACTTGCATGAGAAAAACAAAATGTCATTGTTACCAAAAAGAAAAAAAAAGACAAATTGATGAAGTAATTTTCCCTCTTTATTATTAAATCATTTTATTTAATAGTCAACATCAAAATTAACTAAAATTGTTGAACAAAAGAAAGCAATAGAATGGACTTTTTATAACAGATATATGAAAAAAAATATTCAAAAGCTTATTGTTTAGCAAGTTTAAAAATATAAACAGAAGAACAGATTCATTAATAAATAGAATGGAAAAATTGGTTAGAACAGGATGGGGAAGTTTTTGACTTCCACTTATGACCACCTATCACACAATCTACTTGAGTAAATTATAACTTAATGACAGAATTAATAATTTAAAATTATTTTTAAAAACTGAAAGAAACTCTTTCACTGTCTTGGAACCCTTTCACTGTCCCAGAATGCTTGGGCCTGACTGGAAAGGACATAGAAATCCTACTTCAGAGACTACCTGCTTTGCATGCCCTATACTGTAGCCCCAGGAGAAGTAGTCAAACCATTTTCCACCTAGGGTACAGAGCTATCTATGTCTTGGCATGATTTTCAGGCCCTGCCCTCCAAGTCATCAGACAGCTACCTTTTCTGCAGAGTTACATTAACTATGCAGGTGTCCTTCTGTGGGATTCAGAGTCCTTTGACTGATGGAGAAAAAACAATCAGATCAAAGGAATTGTGGGCTTTCTTCCAAATAGAAGGATAAAGCAGGTAAATGTAGGAGTGGTGCCTCACTGTTATGCTTCTGATTTGAGTGCCTCTTTCCCTCCCATCCCCAAACAGTGGAATGGGACCAAGTATACAATGGATACATAATGATATTATTAGCTAACATTTGTTAAGTTTTTAAAGTTTTTCAATGTGCTTTACGTAGGTCTCATTTAATTCTCATAACAAATCTGAGAGGTATATATGATTATTACCTTCATTGTACAGAGGAAATTTGAAATGAGAAAAGTTAGATGATTTGCCCAGCATCACATAGTCAGTAAGGCAGAATTCAAGATTTGGTCTTCCTGATTCCAAGTTCAATTTTGTCTCCAATTCCAGGGGCGACTAGGTGGCTCAGTGAATAGAGCACCAGCCCTGGAGTCAAGGAGGACCAGAATTCAAATCTGGCCTCAGACACTTAATACTTACTAGCCATGTGACCTTGGGCAAGCCACTTAATCCCAATTGCCCTGCCCTCACACACACAAAAAAGCAAGCAAAAAAAGATATTTGAATTTTGAAATCTCAGAAATATTAAATTTGAATTTGGAATGTTTTTTTTTTTTTGTTTTCTGTTGCTTCACAGGAAGTGGTGGGGGCTAGGAGTAGTGGGTATAATTTGTAAGAAAATAGTATTCAGCTAAAATGTAAGGAGCTGCCTTGGGGCACCTGGTCCCTAATATTTTATCTGAGTTACCATGGGCCAGTTCTTTAAACCCTTAGTGCCCTAGGCTAGTGTTCTCCATCACCAAATAACAACAACAACAATAAATTTATTAATTTATGAATTATGTGCATATACTACTATAAAAAGACATTAATAGAAATGTAAAGGCAAAATAAACAACTTTAAATATTTTATTTATTAATGGCATTAACCCCTTTTTGCTCTCATTAAAAATTTATTTTTGGTGAGAACAGTGTTACTAAATATGTTTTATGATTTTGAAAATACCCTTCGTTTGTCCTAGTAGATAGGGCAGACTTTTAGATAATAATTGCCTTGGTGATCATTCAGTTAATTCGATTTATGCAGTTAGCCAAGCACAGGGATTTTTAAAAGCTACTTTATCAAAAGGTACAAAAGATAATAATAATAGATAAAAATTCAGTCAGTGAATTTTTTATATTAACCACTTTAAAGATAGGGATTGGACCTGTTAGTTCATGATATAGGGAACCCTGAGGTGAAAAAAAATTCTCTCTATTCATATATGCTTGCATCTTCTCTGCAATTTATAGAATTAAAAAGCTTACCTAAAGCTCTGCGAGGTTTGGATTTGTCCACATTTCCACAGCCTCTATGTGCTAGAGGCAGGATTTGAAACCCAGACCTTTCTGACTCTAAGGCAAGTTATCTATTCGTAGTGCCAAACTGACTCTCTTTTTTTTCTCCAACTGCTTTTTATATTGTTTCTTTGCTAAAGTTATTTATATTGTTATTATTACCGTTTGTTGTAAAACTAGTGTTATACAATTATATTTCAGTCAGATAGAACTAGAAGCTATTCTCCAATTTTTTTCTACTCCCTTCTGTTTTAATGTATGTGTGTAGTTTGTACCTTAAACCTGGAATACAGTCTCTCTTCATCACAAGCCTGTCAAAAGCCTTCTTTTCCCTCAAGGTTCAGGTTAGTTATCTTTTTCTATGATTCTCTTAGATTAAGTAGTCTCCCACATAAATTTTTCTTGAGCTCTTTGTATTTATTTTAACCTTGCACATGTCATAACCTATGTTACATAAGTTATTTTTTGCACATTTTATAACTTGTAAGCTTCATGAAGGTAAAGATCTTTACCTTTTTAGCGTCAATGCTTAATCGATAAGCATTATTGTGGGAGCTTGTGAGCTTGGGTTCCATGAGACCCTAGGGAGATTTTTGCCTGTTATGAAATCTGCAAAACCATAGATCAAAAAGGGAGTAGGGAGACTGAATATAGGAAAGAAATTTATTAGTGCAGTAAAGAAGATTGCTTGGGCTAGTAGTGACTTGACATTTTTAGGGTACAGATAGGAACTAAGGGTTTCTTAAGATCCCTTAGATTATACGATCAATGTTATTACAACACAAAATGATAATGAGGGAAATGTTCCAGCCTTGGAGTCACAGAAGTTGCTAAAGGCCATTTTTATTTTTGTGGGAAATGTTTTTCTTGGTATTTAGTCTAATCAGAATATCCTATGTTTACAGTCTCTGGGATAGTGGAGGGCTCCTTCAAAACGGGTATATCATATTACATTGCAATCTGAGAATATCAATATTTGAATACATTTATTAATAGCATACTCTCTTTGTTCTGTGCATCTAACTATTGTATTTGCTTCTAAGAATGGCTAGTATGTCCTTCATTGGTAGATTAAAAGTTTTGGGTGCTTTACCTAAGTTTTCAATAATTAAAGATATAAGCCACCATTTCTTCAAACTGCTGTAATAAACTTACAATTTAAAAAATTCCCATTTAAAGAATGGCAGATTGACAGCTGTGATTGAAATGTATATGCACTAGATCATCATATTTGGTGTCTTCTTTTATGCAGTAATTTTAGAGGCTTTATAGTTTATGGGCAGAATGGAGTGTTTGTCTTTCCATGTTCATATGTGTTGGACTCTGATAAAAATAGTCCAAAAAACAAGGCATAATGCTATTTTATATTAGAAAGTATCATTGTAAGTTTGTTTCACAACTGGAACCTAAGTTCCTCTTGATTTTATTTTCTTAAATTATAATTTGTTGTATTTTAATATTCGATACAAAACAATTATCTTAATTTCAAGAAAGATAGTTATGGATATTCAAAAATAGAGCACTATGAAATGTAAATATAGTATCAATATTCCACTCTTGGTTTATTTTTACTTTCAATACAAGAAATAATATTAAAAAAATTAAACTTTAGAGCAATATGTATGAATTATATTTGAAATGAACTATTTCACGAAAACTAACATTATTATCAGGGCCTCCTATTCAGGGATCTTTTTCATGAAAAATTTCTAAAATAGGACTCCATTCTGCAATGAAGTTTTAAAAAAAAATTTTTTGTGTTTTATTTTTTCGTATTGCAAAAAGGGTAACATCTGCAGTTTTGCTTGTAATGTAAATTGTTGTAGAGCATAATAGTGGCTGTTCAGTGGATTTTCACTTCAAATATTAACTATTGAAAGTGACTATAAACACTTTTTAAAAAAATGATGCTAGGGGCGGCTAGGTGGCGCAGTGAATGGCCCTGGAGTCAGAAGGACCTGAGTTCAGAGCCGGCCTCTGACACTTAATCCACACAAACAAAAACCTAGCCATGTAACCCTGGGCAAGTTACTTAACCCCAATTGCCCTAAAGGGGCGGCTAGGTGGCGCAGTGAGTAAGAGCTTCGGCCTCGGAGTTGGGATGACCCGAGATCAGATCCGGCCTCAGAAAATGAGCACCCACGCATAAATAATGACTAGCCATGTAACCTTGAGCAAGTTACTTAACCCCAATTGCTTTAAAAAAAAAATAAAAAAATAAAAAAAAATAAAAAAATGATGCTTTATATATTTGTAATGTGCTGAGGGATTCTGGGTGTCTGAGGAGTGAGGTGAACAATTTCATCATAAACTATTGTACTGGAATATCTGATGAATAGTGTTAAGAATACCCAGGAGCAAGGTGACTAGGTGGCACAGTGAATAGAGCATTGGCTCTGGAGTTAGGAGGACCTGACACTTAACACAAAAACTAGCCCTGTGACCTTGGGCAAGTCACTTAACCCCAACTGCCCTCCAAAAAGCAAAAAAAAAAGTTAAACAAAAGAATACCCAGGAGGATTGGTAGAAGGATTTATGTTTCCGTATCAATGCTCAAGTGGACTTAAATAATAATACAAATTTAGACAATTGTTTCATATCTGTATGGGTCAATGTTTTAAATTTCAATATTATTTGTGTAAAGATGAAGGTTGTAAACTAATTATTCTAAATCTTTAGTGATGAATTGGAATACCTCACACAGACCTATGAATTATGTAATACATTTTAAACAAATTATTTATGTAGACAAGGCTCCCCCAAATATTTACCCAAGGTCCCACACATAATAGGGGCTACCTTTAAAGTGGTGCAATGGAAGTAAAAATGGCCTTGGAATCTAGGATCTTAATTCAAACACTGCATTGGATGCTAAATAACTGTGATTTTGGATATATTAGTTAACTTCTTTGTACCTTAGTTTCAAAACTTAATGGAGAAATTTAATTAACTAATTTACTAGTCTATTTTAGAATTTTGATATTATTGCTATTTTACTTTTTACATTACATTAGTTGCCCAGAATAGTCCTATCCTTTTCTAATCAGAGAAAACTCCTCTTATAATGACGAACAAAATTGTAAGAAAAATAGCTCGGGGGCGGATAGGTGTCACAGTGAATAGAGGACCAGCCCTGGAGTCAGGAGGAGCTGAGTTCAAATGAGACCTCAGACACTTAACACAAAACTAACCATGTGACATTGGGCAAGTCACTCAACCCCAATTGCACTACCTCCCGCCCTCCAAAAAGCAAAAAAAAAGAAAAAAAAGAAAAAAGAAAAATAGTTCAGTTTAGTAGAAGTAACCAAATATTACTCTTGTTGGAGAATATATTCTGTTCTATTTGCATCATCTCCCCCTTCAGCAAAAAAGGGAGAGAGATGCATTATTTTAGCTCTTCTTTGGGGGCCTAGTTTGGTAACTGAATTTATCTACTATTCAATTTCCATTTTGTTATTGTTCTTTTAATTTGCATTATTGTCATGTTTGTGCATATTTGTTTCCTATTCTATTTAATTTACGTTGCATCACTAGCTAATAGATCATAGTATATAAACTATAAAATTATATATCTACATATATACATAACATTTCATATATATGCAGAACTTCTGCCTTCTTCATATTCATTAATGCTTATGGTACAATAGCATTCTGTTACATTCACATTACACAATTCATTTAGCCATCTCTAATCAATGGACATCTACTTTGTTTCCAGTTCATTGTTGCTTCAAAAAGTAATGTTATAAATATTTTGGTGTATTTGAGACTATCTTTGATGCCCTTAGTGTATATGCCAAAGCAGTGAGATATCTGCCTTAAAGAGATTTACATTTTAGCTACATTTTTAGCATGACTCCAGATTTCTTTCCAGAATGGCTGTGCCAATTCACAATTCCACTATCAGTGTAGCAGGTTGCTTGTCTTTCCACAACTACTTCAACATGGACTAGTTCCATCTTTTGTCATCTTGTCCAGTTTTCTGGCTGTGAGGTAATACATTAGAGTTGTTTTGATTTGCATTATTTCATATGGTTATTACTAGTTTGAAATTCTTTTAAAAATCATTTATTTGTGTTCTTTGATATATAACTTTTGAGGAAAATGGTCCACTGAGGTGAGTGACTTTCCAAAGGTCACAAAGTTAATTGTCAGAAGTTGTATTTGCACTCAGGTTCTCAAACTATATATCCCAAATACTTTCCACAGTACCACACTCTAGCTAGCTATATTGAGCCAACTGATATTTCCTGTGCTACTTCTTTTGAATGTCTTAGCTTAACTGAGAGGGACATTGGATGGACCTATGATTTCAATGGCATAGGGAAATCTTGATGAGGAACTGCCTCTACCAATTCCGGTCAGCAACTTCACTGTAAGTCATAGTCTCAGAGAACTGGCTAGAGAATTAAGAAATTACATGACTGTATGACAAAGGTAGGCCCAGACCTGGTTCTTCCTGGCTTTGAGGGCATTTTCCTCAAATCAAGTTATGGTTGTAAAATTTCTTTTAGTTTTCATCATACCTCTGTTCATGGCAAATCATTACTCAGGGCTCTGTTTGGCAAGCTGCAAAGTTGCTGGGTGAAACTATGGTAGGGAGATTTGCAAACTTCTATCGTGTTCCCTTGGATATTATGCAACTCACAAGTGTGGGCTTTGTGGAGAAGACTAAAAGGGGTGGTAAATTTGACCCACTTCCTCCCAGCAACAATATGACTAACTTTTGTTTGATCAGTCACAAAAGTGTTATACTTGATACATTAATTAATTCGGGCTTGGGGGAGGGCAGTAATTTGGCTTCCTAATTTAAACTAATACTAATAATAGCTTGCATTATCAGAGCATCCACAAGGCATAGGAGGAAAAGACTGTCAGAAATATGTTTAGATGGTGGTAGAAAAAAACTTATATTTCAGTCATGTCCAACCTTAATGTCACCCCATTTGGGGTTTTCTTGGCAGAGATATTGGAATGGTTTGAAGTTTCCTTCTCCAGACCATTTTGCAGTTGAGGAAACTGTGGCAAACAGGGTTAAGTGACTTGCCTGGGTCACGCAGAAAATATCTGAGTTAAAATTTGAACTCATGAAGATGGGCCATCTTGGCTCTAGCCATCGCACTCTATCCACTGTGCCATTAGATTGGGATAAAAATATTGTTGCAGAAAATCTGCATATAGATAAATGAAAGTGACTATATAACTCCCTATAGTTCCTACTGAACTATAACTATATACCCCAGTCTTTGAAATTACCAGTTTTTTTCTGGATGCCTTAACAAATTGCAATTAATATATGGACTTACATAATTTCTCTGCAGTACAGAATGAGTCTAAATGCTATGGAAAGATATAATAGTGGATGGGAATGGAGGAATAATAAAGTTTAATTCCTTTGTTTTACAGATAAAGAAAGTAAAACCCAGGAAGGCTAAAATGTGTTTTCCCAGTTCACACAACCATCGACTGGTCAGAATTAAGATTTGAACTCAAGCAACTTGTGACTTCAAGTTCAAAACTCTTTCTGGTGGACCATGATGAATTATTTTAGAAATGATGTTAAGTTACCCTCAAGGCCCAAGAAGACCAGAGATTGAATTTATTAAGAGTCATAACTCAAATCTAGTCATTTTTGAAGACTAGAAATTCCTTCTTCTACATCACTTTAAAAATGCTACTTTCTTCCTTCTCAGCTCTCTGTGGTTCATTTTCATATTACAAAATTAGATTATCTGCTTTGGACTACTATTTAATAATTTTGTGCTATTTCGTCAGTTATTATATGGCAAACTTTTAGGACTTCATGATTCCTCGTATAACTTCTCCTCTTCCTTTCAGTCATTGCAAACAAAGCCATAGCTGACTATTTTATGCCAGCACTACAAAAAAACCTAATGATATGGGGCGGCTAGGTGGCGCAGTGAATAGAGCACCAGTCCTGGAGTCAGGAGGACCTGAGTTCAAATCTGACCTCAGACACTTAGCACAAAAAGTAGCCATGTGACCTTGGGCAAGTCATTTAACCCCAAATTGCCCTCCAAAAAGCCGAAAAAACCCAAACAAACCTAATAATAAATACTCTCTTTCTGAGCAATCAGGGATACTTCAGGTTAAGATTTTAGAGGCTTGCAAATGCTTGAATAAGCACAATTCAATTTCTGCAGGATAAATTGAAAAATATTGCTTTCATGATAGATTTTAAATGAATTATAAACATTTTCATCATAAAATACAACTAAAAAGCTATATACCAGAGAGCTATTGCAATATTAAATATTTTTTAATTAAAGCTTGCCCTAACAGGATTTCATTTTTCAACATAGATATCAACTTGATTAGTATTAACAGTGTTATCTATCAGACAATGACAATGATATATGTTCAGCAGTGTTTCAGTGGGCAAAAGTGCGCTATAAAGGCTTAATATTTCATTTTATATTTTACTGAATTTATCTAGTCACTCTAGAAATACACACATACACAAGCACACACAAGCACACACAAACACACACACACACACACACACACACACACACACACACACACATATATATATATATATATATATAGAGAGAGAGAGAGAGAGAGAGAATAGAGAGAATAGAAAAATTTGGTAATATATATTGAGATATTATGAGGTTGAGATGATGATTCTTTAAAATCTGAGAATAGATAATTATTTTTAAAATTAATTTGTTTTTAGTTTCCAACATTCATTTCCACAAGATTTTGAGTCTCAAATTTTCTCCCCATCTCTCCCCTACCCCACCCTGACATAGCAAGCCTATTGAATACCCCTTCCCCCAATCTGTTCTCTCTTATATCCTCCCCTCTTTCCCCCTGACTTTCTACTAGGGCAAGATGGATTTCTATACCCAAGTGCCTATACATCTTATTTGAGATTAGATATTTAACACAGTAAATTCACTATCACTAGAGATAGTAGGTATATCTAAGGATATGTCATTTTATTTTATTTTATTTTGAAGGGCAATTGGGGTTGTGACTTGCCCAAGGTCACACGACTATTTGTGTGTGTGTGTGTGTGTGTGTGTGTGTGTGTGTGTGTGTGTGTTGCGTGTCTGAGGGTGGATTTGAACTCAGGTCCTCCTGACTCTAGGGTCAGTGCTCTATTCATTGTGCCACCTAGCCACCAATATGTCATTTTGTATGAGAAAAATTTTATTTACATTGTTTTGTTTTTCACGTTACTCCTATAAAATATTTCTACAAGGAGGTTTACAATGATGTAACTCCTTCATTCATGAAAAGGAGCAATGGCAAAATGAGGGTGATGTCTTTACTTGTGCATGAATTGGATTTAAGTGAGGCAGAGTTGTGCAAAGTCATCAGCCTCATTCTCCAGTCCAGAGTCATCAAAGTCTAATGGCAACACTTAAGTTAAGACGATTAGCAATGGTGTGGGATAAAATGGGTGACTTTGGCCCTTATAAGTTAAGACATCCTACCTGTACTGGATTCTCATATTCCTAACTTGTATAGATTGGAATTTTTAAAAAGATATCATAATTGTTTATCTCTGCTCTATGTCCATAACTTTCTTTTTCTCTGAGTATATTTCCATGTTCTCCTGTGTCTTGGTCTTTGAGAATTCAGTCTGTGAACCCAGGGAGTATATATTTTTTCCTGACTCTTTGCTTCATTAAATTCCTGATACAGTGTTAATCTTTTAACATGTGAAATATCTTTGCAATAACAATTTTCTATAGGATAAAATGTTCTAAATGTTTCTCTTAAGCAAATCAAATATGTCATAGACCTTGATAACAGCCAGCACTGTTAATAGCATTGCCTTTGTTAGGTTGCTTGTGATTTCTTCACCTATAGGAAGATGAAAATCCTCATACCTAATTGCTTTATTCATGTCCCTAGGGACTAGGCTCATTTTACTCTTAGTCTGACACAATTTCACATGCTATTTTCTCTTTTGTAAATCACTTCCAAATCCAAACAAATAACACATGGACCAATAAGACTCTCTTCTTCTAAGCTTGCTCCTTCATGCATGAATGCATGCATGCACATATATACAAACCCACAAATGCACAAACACACATAAACACATTCCTTTTTTATATTAAAAAAACACTATATCTTTATTGTATAACCTGATACATGAATTCCTTCAAATATGTCTATGAATAACTTGCCTTCTTCTTTTCCATTTCAATCAAATTGATTTCTTTTTCACAACCACCCTCCACCCCAAAACCATGCCTCTTCCAAATTTCCCCATTTCTCTTGAGAGCATCATCATCTTTCTAGACAAACAGATCTGCCACCAGAGTCATCCTGGATGTCTAATATTTCTTTAGCCCATCTCCAAATAGTTGCTAAGTCTTGATTGATCTTAGCTCCACAACATTATTTGCATTTTTTCCTTGCCTTCTACTTCCACCTTCACCATACTCGATCAGGCTCTCATCACCTTTTCCCTGAACTTCCATAATCTTCTAACTGTTTGCCCTATGTCATATCTTTCCTGACCCCAATCCATCCACACAGCTGTTAAAGTAATTTTCCTAAATCAGAGGTCTGATCATGTCATTCCTTCACTCAGTAAACTCCTAATATTTCTCCCTCACCTCTAGAAATCTTGCCATTTCTCATACATCTTGAATCTAAACACCTCTCCTCACAAATACAGCCACCATGTTAGCTCATGCTCCATTTTGCTTCGAGAATATTTTAACAATCTATCCAATTTCCCTTCCTTATATCTCTTAAAGCTCCAGTTCCTTCCAAACATTACTTCCAAAGTAATCTTCTTTAAGTGCATATAGGACAATGTGACTACCCTATTAAACCAGTTCCATTGAATTCCTATCACCATATAAACTTTTCCGTTTAGTATTTAAAGCCCTGCATAATCTGGTCTCAATATGCCTTCCCTGCCTCATTGGACCCTTCCTTTTGAATTCTGTGATATATCCAAATTGCTCTTCTCACTGTCCTATATTCACAATTCCCTGTCTCAAAAACACATTTCTGTGTTTTTGCACTGGTCACCCCATCCACATCATCCTTGTAATGTTCTCTCTCCCCTCTTCCATCTAATAAATCTCATTATCCTTTATAAAACTAACTACAATATAGTTAGTAAATCTCATTTGGACTGAATTATCTGGATACTTTAGACAAAAAATATATTTTAACTTTAATAAATTCCTACTTTTTTACTGCAAAGTGTTTGTTAAATCATGTTTAAGTCTTACCAAAAAAATGTAAAGGATCAAGCTATTATTTACATCTCTACTCAGCTTTAGGTAAAGTACAAGCCTTCAATAATATTTTGTGTTACTATATGATATATGTGAACTTCTAAGATGAAATACTGACTTTGGTTATTTCCTAGAGATAATGAATTAAGGCAAAATGGCTCAAATGTAATACTTTTCATGGATAGCTTTTTTGTCTCAGAAAAACCTTATGAATTAGTTGTCCAAGTGTTATTGTATCCATTTTACAACTAAGGAAGCAACTTCAGAGAAGTTAGATGACTGTCCTAAAGTTACAGTAGTAGGAATAAACGGAAGGCTTTTGACTTTAAGCTTATTTCCCCATTACCCAATGATACTTCCCAGGTCAATTTGACTGATATCCAAAGTGGAGAAGGAGAAATAATCTGTAAGGGGGCATAGTTAGGCACTATTGATCGAAAGGAAGCAGTGAAAATATTTTTAAAATTATTGTATTATTAATTTTGTGTTTTCTTTTATCTCATAGACAATAGACTTTGAAATGTTGGTGTGATGGAGGTGATCTTTTCAATATATACAAAACAATCTCATGGCGAAGGAATAATTGCTTTAAAATGGTGAATTTATCGTGAATTGATGATTTTAAATGATGAATATTTCTTAGTTGATTTATAAGAAGGGACATTTACAAATCATTAGTGGATGTGAATGGAGAGATTGCAAAGAAGAAATCCAAGACATCAATATCCATATGAAAAGTTTCCCAAATTTTGAATTGGAGGAGTGAAATTTAGAGGAATTCTGAGATTCAATCTCATCAATTTAGCAAAGATAAAAAAAGGAAAATGACACAATTGCAAAATACTCTTCACCCATATAAATACTGGTCTAAAAAATTGAAAAAATAGTAATTGCTAATGGGTAGACCTAGCCAATATGCTAAAACGACAATTTTACCTAAGTTAATTTACTTACTCAGTGCCATACCAATCAAACTATGAAAGAACTAATATATAGACCTAGAAAAAAAACCCAACAAAATTCTAAAAACCCCAAAATGTAAAAATAATCTAGGGAATCAATGAAATAATGTGAAGGAAGGCTAGCTGGCAGTACTAGATTTCAAACTATATTACAAAGTGGTAATCATAAAAGCAATCTATTACTGGCTAAGAAATAGAGGGGTGGAACAGTAACTAGATTAGGCATACAATAAGAGTAGTAAATAAGCATGATAATCTAGTGTTTGATAAACCCAAAGACTCAAGCTTTTGGGGTATGAACTGATCATTTGACAAAAAATTTCTGGGAAAATTGGAAAAGAGTTTGGCATGAACTAGGTACAGACCAACATTTCATACTGTATATCAAGAAAATGTAAAAATAAAAGAAATTATTTGGACATAAAAAGTTATATGTTAAGTTAATTAGAGAAGCATGGAGAAATGTAACTCTATGGATAAGAGAAGAGTTGATGAACAAACAAGAGAGAAAAAAAAGGGATCATGAGAACTTAAGTGGATCATTTTGATTATAAGATTTTTTTTTTTGCCCAGACAAAACTAATGCAGGTAAAGAGTGGAAGAAAAATAGGAAACTGAGAAAATATTTATAGGAAATTTATCTGATAAAGACTGCATTTATCAAATATATAGGCAACTGAACCAAATTTATAAAAAAATATAAGAGCCATTCTCTGATAAATGATCAAAGGATATGAATAGGAATTTATCAGAAGACATCCATGGTATCATCAGTTGCATATATATATATATATATATATATATATATATATATATACATACACATATGTATATAGACACATTAAAATATGTATATAAATATAATAAACAAATATAGATCTATATGTATATGTATGTATACACACATACATATATATGTATTAATAGATGCTCTTTTCATGTTGCAAAAGAATAAAAAGTTAAGGCGATGCTCATCAGTTGGGGAGTGGCTGAACAAGTTATGCTATGCAATTGTGATGGAACACTACTGTGCAATAAGAAATGATCAGCAGGAGGGTTTGAAAAATGAGGGAGACTTGTATGATCTGATGCAAAGTGACGTGAGCAAAATTCAGATAATGTTGTACACAGTAATAGTAATATTGTAAGGACCATCAACTGTCAAAGACTTAGTTTTTCTGATCAAGACTATGATTCAAGTCAATTATAAAGGATTCATCATGAAAAAATGCTATTCTTTCCACAGAGAAAACTGATGAACTCCCAATACAGATTGAGGTATACTTTTTAAACTTTATTTTTTGGTGTGTGTGTGTGTGTGTGTGTGTGTGTGTATGTATGTGTTTGTGTTTTCTTTTGTAATATGGCTAAGATGGAAATAAGTTTTGTGTGACTTCACATGCATAATTGATATCTTGTTATTTTCCTTCCCAAGTAGTGGAAAAGGATTGAGAGGAAAGGAGAGTATCTGGAATTTAAAAATTTCAAAAATGAATGTTAAAAATTGTTTATTACTAGTTGTGAAACTTTTAATGAAATAAAATATATTTAAAAGCTGAAGAATAAATTATAATAATTAAAAAACAAGCCAATATGGGAATTTTCACATGTGTATTTGTATATGTGATATAGACATTTTGCTTTCTTTCCCATATCCCCACAAGGATGAGTGGGAGGAAGTAAAGGTTAGAGATAGGTTTTAGTTATGGTAGATAAAATGAAAAAGAATGAAAGGGAGTTAGGGAAAGAGGGAGAGAGGGAAGGAGAAAGAAAGGATGAAAGAAGGAAAGAAAATATGAAAGAAAAAAGCAAAGGTGAGAAAGAGAGGGATGGAGGGTAGAAGTAAAGGAGTAGAGAAGAAACGGAAGAAGAAAGAAGAGGAGAAGGATGGAAGAGAAAGAAAGAAGAAAATAAAGGAAGGAAGAAAGAAGGAACTAAATATAAAGCATTCAAAACTTTTTTGTTTAATGCACAGAAGGAAGGATTAAAAATTATAGGTAAGCAGAACAGCTTTGAAATTTACATGTGTAATTTGTTATATATTTAAACAGAAAAGAAAATTATACATAATAAGGATTAACAGTTTCAGGTAAAATTCTCTGGTACTAATTAGCTAAGAGTCAGACACACCTGAAATGAATGAACAACAGTGTAGCAGCAAGCACCCCAACATCCCCAGGGTATCTGCCAATATACGTTCTTAGATCTGCTTTTCAAAAGGAAAGCAACTCAAAATGGGTTAACAAGCTTACTTTAATCAAACAAACACACATTACCTAGTTCAGGGGGAGAAGGTCAGCACCCCGAACTTCAGAGTTACAGAACTTACAGATCAAATTGACAGGCTTCCAAACTGTCCAACCCTTATATCAATACCAAATCACAGTTACCAGAGAGGGAAGCATCCACATCTGGGTTTTCAAAGCCGGGGAGGGGGGGGCTCTCAACAACGGCTTCCCAGAGTCTCATCTGGTCAAATCACACAACACTTCTCAAAGTGAGCCCCAAAGCAAAGCCTCTCCTCAGGGTTTATATAGCCTTCTCCTGGCTCAGAGAATGTAACAACCTTCTGGACCCACTGCCCAATCACAAAGTATCAAGGTATGGGCTTTCCTGAAAAACAAGCCTCCCACCACAGGCTCCAGGTGCACTTAAGCTAGGGGCAGGGAAGATCTTTAAATTTGCATTTCCATTACATTCGGCCCCAAGATCTTTCATGCCCATAGCATATACAATTTACATTTGAATTAGCACTAAACATCTCTTAGGTCACATTTTCCAGGTACATAAGAAAATCACAATATAATCTCAAAATACAATAGTCCAAGTCTTCCACTCATGGGGCAAATGTTAACTCAGTCCACTTATCAGTAAAATCAAAAAATAGTCACTCTTAAGTTAACTCAATCAGTTACATCAGTTTTCAAAGTACAAGTCTTCTACTCTTGGGGCAAAGTCTTGATTAACTCAATTAGTCTCTTATCTGTAACAATATCTCAAAGTACAATCAGTAGCTTATTCAGTAAAGTCTTACTAAGTATGCCCATAACATAGACAATTTACATTTCAATTAGCACTAACCATCTCTTAAGTCATATTTTCAAGGTAGATCTAAAATTACCAAAGTGGCCACTGGGCCTTAAACACAAAATACAAAGCATTATTACATCAATTCACAAAATACAAAGCATTATCAAATAAAGTTCTCTTGGGAGGAGGGGGGTGTCCTTCCACTCGAACTGCTCCAGCCCCTGCTTCCAAGTCCAGAGAGGGGGCTGAGCAACAAAACCAAAGTGGGGTCCTTGGGGTCCATGGCACTTCACCCCACCCACCAGTCACAAGTCCATCCTCCCCCTGGGTCCCAAACTGTGGGATGCAGCAAGTAAACACATTCAGTGCCCCAGCTTTGCCACACAGTCCTTATCTTGTCCTGTGGCTGAACTCCAAACTCCTGGGTTCCTTCTCCTCCAGCAGAAGGCAGCAGCTCCTGGCTTCTCCACAGGTCTCCATGCAGGCAGTTCACCATTCCTGCTCTCAGCTCAGTGAGGTCAGCATGCAGGCCGTTCCTCTCCTGCTCCATGGCTCCACAGAATCACAGCTACCACAACTGGGAAACAAACAATTATCCCAGCCCCCATACTTTCCTTTTACTCAGCAGATCCCATCCCTCGTCGCCATTTTGTAGCAGCAAGCACCCCAATATCCCCAGGGTGACTGCCAACACAGGTTCTTAGATCTGCTTTTCAAAAGGAAAGCAACTCAAAATGGGTTAACAAGCTTACTTTAATCAAACAAACATACATTACCTAGTTCAGGGAAAAAGGTCAGCACCCCGAACTTCAGAGTTACAGAACTTACAGATCAAACAGACAGGCTTCCAAACTGTCCAACCATTATATCAATACCAAATAACAGTTACCAGAGAGGGAAGCATCAACATCTGGGTTTTCAAAGCCGGGGGGCTCTCAACAACGGCTTCCCAGAGTCTCATCTGGTCAAATCGCACAACACTTCTCAAAGTGAGTCCCAAAGCAAAGCTTCTCCTCAGGGTTTATATAGCCTTCTCCTGGCTCAGAGAATGTAACAACCTTCTGGACCCACTGCCCAATCACAAAATATCAAGGTGTGGGCTTTCCTGAAAAACAAGCCCACCACAGGCTCCAGGTGCACTTAAGCTAGGGGCAGGGAAGATCTTTAAATTTGCATTTCCATTACAAACAGCAATCTGCAAATAATTGTTTTATTTGGCATTTGGCAAATGTAAAATACAATTCTAAAAGCAAACAAAATGAAAATCAGCCAAATTTATCACCAAGAAAATTTTTCTTGAGAGTCTAAAATATGTGGACCACACTTTATCATTTGTGAAATAGGTATGGTAAGATTTATATACATACATTTTGTGAGGTTCAGAATATTCCTTTTACTTCCTTCTACAGGGCATTTCATCTCCCATCTCTGGGTCTTTGTCCACTCTCACCTCTGTGCCTGAAAGACACTCTCCCCTCATTTCATTTGAGGGTTGGGGGGATTTCAAAGAATTAATGTCCACTTTACTTCCAATTTTTCTCTTTCCAGCCTAAGTGCATAAAACTCCTATTTTAAATAGTATTTTATTTATTTTTCCCAATTGCATGTCAAGACAATTTCTAGCATTCATTTTTAGAAGATTCTGAGCTCCATTATTTTCCACCTCTCTACTAGTCCTCCCTCTTTTGAAAATGGTTGGAAATTTGATAGTTTATACATGGGCTGTCATGTAAAACGTATGTCCATATTAGTCACAGTTGTGAAAGGAGAAACAGATCAAAGCCAAAAAAGAAAATAATAAAGGGGAAAAAAGGTTGCTTTGATCTACATTCACAGTCTATCAGTTCTTTTTCTGGATATGAATATCATTTTCCTTCCTGAGTCATTTGTACCTATCTTGGATCATTGTGTTGCTGTGAAGAACTGAATCATTCATAGTTAATCATCACACAATATTGCTGATATTGTGTACAATGTTTTCCTGGTTTTTTTCATTTCACTTTGCATCAGTTCATTCAAGTTTTTTGAGATTTTCCTGAAATTTGCCTGTTTGTTATTTCTTACCACACAGTAACATTCTATTGGATTCATATATACAACAGCTTGTTTAGTCATTCTCCAATTGATGAGCATCCCCTCAGTTTCCAATATTTTTCCACCATGTAAAGGGCTACTAGAAATATTTTTGCATATGTAGGTCCTTTCTCCTTTTTTAAAATGATCACTTTGGGATACAGACCTGAGTTGTATCACTGGATCAAAAGTCATGTACAGTTTAGTTACTTTTTGGGCATAGTCCCAAATTGCTCTCCAGAACATTTGGATTCGTTCACAACTCCACCAACAGTGTAATAGTGTCCCAATTTTTCTACATCCTCTCCAACATCTGTCATTTTTCTTTTTTGTCATCTTACCCTACCTCATAGGTATGAAGTGCTACTTCAGATTTGTTTTAATTTACACTTTTTAAATCAAAAGTGATTGTGTCTTTCTTTACTTGCCTAAATATAGCTTTGATTTCTTCCTCTGAAAAGTACCTGTTCATATCCTTTGACCATTCATCAAATGGAAGAATGGCTTGTATTCTTACAAATTTAATTCAGTTCTATACATATTGGAGAAATGAGGCCTTTATCAGAGACTCTTTTTCTTTTTAATTAAACAAATGCTTTATTAACTTCTGGTTTACATCATTCATTTCCACCAGATTATGAGTTACATTTTCCCCCCATTTTTTCCCTACCCACCACCCCAGAATAGCAGTCCCACTAGATATCCCCTCATCCAATCTGCTCTCTCCCATATCTTCTCCCATACCCCCTTCGACTCTCCCATTAGGGCAAGGTGAATCTCTGAGCCCCAATGCCTGGACATCTTATGAAACATTTAATTTTAAAACTTCGATTTTCAGATCCATTCACTTCCTCCCTTGTCACCCACTCCCTCTGGGAAGATAAGCAATTCAGTATGTGTTGTACATGTATATCTATGCAAAACATTACCACAGTAGATGTATTGTAAAAGACTGCTTATATTTCCCTCCCACCTGTCTCACCTCCCACCTGGTCCATTCCCTACTTTGATCCTGTCCCTCTTTGATAGTGGGTACTTCTAACCTCCCCTCACCCAGAATGCCCTCCCCTCCATCATCCCCCCTCTCATCCCCCTTTCCCCTACTCAGGAGAGTGAATGAGGGTAAGATATTCCATTTAGTATGTATGTGATTCTCTCCTTGAGCCAACTTCAATGAGAATATGCTTTTGCCTTTTTGCCTTCCTGTTCTTCCCCTCCCCTGCAACTACTTCCCCTTGCCTCTTCTACATGAGATAGTTTGCCCTACCCTGTCTCTCTCCATCTCCTCTTGCCACTTTCCTCTCTCACCTCTTGACTTCAACCCTTAAGAATCATCACTTCCTTGGGGCAGCTAGGTGGCGCAGCAAGCAGAGAGCCAGCCCCGGAGCCAGAAGGACCTGAGCTCGGATCTTGCCCCAGTCACCCAACACACAAACAAAAACCCAGCCACGTGAACCTGGGCAAGTCACCCAACCCCAATTGCCCTCCAAAAAAAAAATAATCATCTCTTCCCATCAAATTCAACCTGTGCCCTCTATCCATGTATACCTGTGAACATATGCCATGTACCCTTCTTCAATTATTTTCATAATGAGAAAGGTTTCATCAAACAGTTATTGTTTTTCCATGTAGGACTGTAAATAGTCCAACTTTGATAAGTTCCTTTTGATTTCTTTTCCTTGATTACCTTCTCAAGCATCTCTTGCTTCTTGTGTCTGAATGTCAAATTTTCTATTCAACTCTGGTTTTTTCATCAAGAATGCTTGAAAGTCCTCTTTTCCACTGAATGACCATATTTTCCCCTGAAACAAGATACTCAGTTTTGCTGGGTAGGTGACCCTTGGGTTCATCCCCAGCTCTTTTGCCCTTTGGAATATCATATTCCATGTCCTTCTATCCCTCAATGTAGAAGCTGCCAGGTCCTGTGCTATTCTGATTGTGTTTCCGCAATATTGAAATTGTTTCTTCCTGGCTGCTTGGAGTATTTTCTCCTTGATCTGGGGATTCTGGAACGTGGCTATAATATTCCTGGGAGTTTTCTTTTTGGGATCATTTTCAGGAGGTGATCGGTGGATTCTTTCAACCTCTATTTTGGCCTCTGGGTCTAAAACATCAGGGCAATTTTCCTTGAGAATTTCTTTAAGGATGATTTCTAGGTTCTTTCTTTGATCATGGCTTTCAGATAGTCCAATAATTTTTAAATTATCTCTCCTGGATCTATTTTCCAGGTCTGTGGTTTTTCCCATAAGATATTTCACATTGCCTTCTATTCTTTCATTTGTTTGGATCTGTTTAACAGCATCTTGATTTCTCATAAATTCACTAGCTTCCATTTGCTCCAGGCTAACTCTGAAGGAATGAATCTCCTCACTGAGCTTTTGAGATTCTTTTTCCATCTGGCAAATTCGACTTTTTAAGGCATTCTTCTCCTCATTGCCTTTCTGAGCCTCTTTTGCCATTTGAGTTAGTCTATTTTTTAAGGTGTTATTTTCCTCATTCAGGCTGTTGACTGTCATTTCATACTTTTCTTGCATCTTTTTCATTTCTCTTCCCAAATTTTCCCACACTTCTCTTATCTGCTTCTTAAGGTCCTCTATGGCCTGTAGCCAGCTTGTACTTTCATTTGGGGCTTTTGGTGCAGGAGTTCTGATCTCACAGTCCTCCTCCATGCTTTGAGCCTCTTTGCCCCTAAAATAGGAGTCCAATATTGAACTTTTCTGTTTATTTTCTTTCGTTTGCCTAAGCATATTGCCACTTAATTACTTGGTTTTTGGGCTTTTTGCCACAGTAGGACTCTGCCACCAGACAGGGGAGCTTCCGCCCAAACGTGGGGTCTTCACAACTTCCACCAGTTGGGTGGCCTCTGTCAAGTTGGATACCCACCCCCAACTGCCCCCCCAGACCCCAATCCAGATCCAGGAAGTTTAAAGCAAAAGCGATTAACCCCCAGACTGATTGCTGGATCTTCCTACAGTTCACAGACCAGGAGCTAGAGCCACTACTGACGCTGCAAAATGGCTTCTGTGCAGCTGTTTCTTCAGCAGCTTTTTGCCCCCAGGGGAGGAAGCCACGTGTTCCCCAAATACTGGTCCCAAAGTCCATAGGGCACTAACCTCTCACTTTGTCCTAGGCATAGCTGTGCTGATAATTCTGGAATCGCCACAATTGCTGGTGTTCTGGGGTTCCACCAGCTGGCTGAAGGCCCGGCCGCCCTGGGGCTAAAACCACGGACCTGGGCTTGGCTCTGTGGGCTGTGCTGTCGGTTCCCAGTGCGCTGTGCTGCCTGCTCTCAGAGCGCTGTGCTGGCTGCTCCCTGCAGGGCTGCTGGGCTGTCCTCAGCAGGAGGTTAGCTTCTCTGTGCCGTTCTGTGGGTGCTGTGGCTCCAGAAGTTGTTCGGAGCTCCGTTTCACATTGTTTGAAATTTGTGTGGGGCAGAGCACATTGGAAATGCTGTTTCTACTCCGCCATCTTGGCTCCGCCCCCTATTAGAGACTCTTGATGTAGATTATTTCCAAGCTTTCTGTTTCCATTCAAACATTGGTTAAATTGGTTTTGTTTGTGCAAAAGCTTTTCAATTTAATATAATCAAAATTACCTATTTTACATTTAGAAATGCTCCCTATCTCTTGTTTGGTCATGGATTCTTTTCTTCTCCATAGATCTATAGGTAGACTATTCCATGCTCTTCTAATTTCCTTATGGTGTCATCCTTAATGTCTAAATCATGTACCTATTTTGACCTTATCTTGGTATACTTTGTGAGGTGTTGATCTTTAGATAATTTGCGACCTATTATTGTCTAGTTCTCCCAGCAGTTTTGTCAAATATTGCATTCTTATCCAAAAGTCTGTGGTCTTTCAGTTTATCAAACACTAGTTACTATGGTCATTTAAACTGTGTTTTGTGTACCTAATCTATTAAGCAATCCACAACTCTATTTCTTAGTCAGTGACAAACTCCTCCCTCCACAGACTTCATGTGATTTCATTTGGCCTATTAGGGGGCATAAAAGATCTTCAAGTTGCCTTATGACTATTAAGGGAAAGGGAAGATCTGCAAATTCCCATTACCATTACCTGGGGGTATTTCATATTTCTCCTGGGCTACACTGAAGCATGATGGAGTCTGCATGTTTGCCTAGTACTGTGTTGAGACATGTGGTGGGGTGCTGGTGTTGGTGTTTGACTGGTTAAGTGCTCTGGGGCCCCTCTGGTTTGCTGAGGTGGGGCTTGTTGTTGGCTTACTGGGACATTTC
The DNA here is from genome assembly GCA_011680675.1 of Gymnobelideus leadbeateri. Taxonomy (NCBI): domain Eukaryota; kingdom Metazoa; phylum Chordata; class Mammalia; order Diprotodontia; family Petauridae; genus Gymnobelideus; species Gymnobelideus leadbeateri. The sequence continues at coordinate 61,644 of WOXC01008290.1, forward strand.
TTATCCTAGATTGTACTCCCCTTTTCCCCAAATAAGACAGACCTTCCCTGATGATTGTCTAAGTTTCTTGGGTAAAAAGATTATTTTATCCTATATTTTTGCTGTTTCTGCTATTCCAGGGGATATATTTTAGGGAGTGGTATTTTATCATTGTTTGAGGGTAAATTTGGATAACTATAGCAGTTTACTACTTACTGTACAACCTTGACTCCTTGAAGTGCAACTCTCTGAAAGTCTTTATTAAAGGCATTCATTTGAATTAAGGCATAATTTCTTCCAAACTCAAGTTAAAATGAAAATGGTAACTTGAGAATTCATTACTACAGTAGCAATGACTATTTCTTTCCCCTGAGATATCCTTCTTGGTTATCTAGTTTGTTAGGAGGTTAAAATAATATTAAAAATAATTTTTGATGCATTTTGTTTTCATATGATTAATATTATCAAATAATCAAATAAGCCTTTCTACTTAGTACATTTCCTGAGGCCACTTGAGAAAATTAAAGGTACTTATTGTAGAGTTTACCTTCTGCTTTTGTAGTTTCACATTTTAATCACCAAGAAAGAGTGTGTATTTTAATATTTAGTACAGTTTTGCCCTTGACCTGAGTTCTGTTGCCTTTATTTTTTAAAATTAATTTGTTAATTTAGTTTTAGTAACCAAGATTCAATTCCATAGTTCCTTGATTTTCAAATTTCCTTTACTTTCCTCCCCCCTCCCCCCATGACAGCATATAGTCCAGTATAGGATCTGCAAATACATTCATATTAGACATTAGTCCAATTACAAAGGTGTATTGTACTAGGTGGGATGGAAAATGATAAAGAAGAAATAAAACTAAACAATGAAAAGAAAAAAGATCAATTAGTTTGCTTCCATCAGGATTCAGTCTCAGTTCTTTCTAGCTATATCTCTGGATGTCGCATTTCTCTCTTTCTTGAGTCTTTTGGGATTGACTTATATCACTGCATTGCTGAAAAGAGTCCAGCCTGTCATAGTTGGTCATCAGACATATGATGTGTCTGTGATTGTATACAAATTTCTTCTAATTCTACTCTTCTCACTCAGCATCAGTTTGTATAAGCCTCTCCAAGTAAATATGAAATCAGTCTCCTCCTTGTTTGTTATAGCACAATAATATTACATTATATTCATATACCACAACTTGTTTAGCCATTCCCCAATTGATGGGCACCCCTTTAGTTTCCAGTTCTTTGCAACCACAAAGAGGGCGGCTATAAATATTTTTGTACATATGGGTCTTTCTCCCACTTCTATGATCTCTTTGGGATATAAACCTAGAAGTGGTATTGCTGGGTCAAAGGGTATGAAATTATTGATAGCCCTTTGGGCATAATTCCAGATTGCTCTCCAGAATGGTTGGATAAGTTCACAACTCCACCAGCAATGCATTAGTGTTCCAATTTGACCACATCCTCTCCAGAATTTGTCATTTTCTTGTTTTGTCATCTTAGTCAATCTGACTGGAGAGATGTGGTATCTCAGAGTTGTTTTGATTTGCATTTCTCTAATCAATAGTGATTTAGAGCATTTCTTCATATGCTTATAGATATCTTTAATTTCTTTCTCTGAAAACTGCCTGTTCATATCCATTGACCATTTTTCAATTGGGGAATGACTTGTATTCATATAGATTTGACTCAATTCTCTGTAAATTTTAGAAATGAGTCCTTTATCAGAGACATAGGTTGTAAAAATTCTTTCCCAATTACCCACCTCCCTCTCGATCATGGTTATATTGGCTTTGTTTGTACAGGAGCTTTCTAATTTAATGTAATCAAAATTATCCATTTTGCATTTTATAATGGTCTCTAATTCTTGTTTGGTTCTAAAGTCTTCTCCTCTCCACAAATCTGTCAGGTAAAGTATTCCTTGTTTTCCCAGACTGCTTACAGTATCATACTTTATACCTAGATCATGCACCCATTTAGACTCGATTTTGGTATATGGTGTTAGATAATGGTCTATGCCCAGTTTCTGCCATACTGTATTCCAGTTTTCCCAGCAATTTATGTCAAATAGTACATTCTTATTCCAAAAACTGGGGTTTTTGGGTTTATCAAACAATAGATTTGTATATTCATTAACTGCTGGGTCTCCTACACCCAGTCCATTCCACTGATCCACTACACTACTTCTCTGCCAGTACCAAGAAGTTTTAGTGACTGCTGCTGTATAATACAGATTAAAATCTGGCATAGCTAGCCCACCCTCCCTAGCATTTCTTTTCATTAATTCCCTTGATATTCTAGACCGTTTGTTTTTCCAAATAAATTTTATTATTATTTTGTCTAAACTCTAAAAAGTAGTTTTTTGGTAAATTGATTGGTATGGCACTAAATATATAGTTTAGTTTGGGTAAAATTGTCATTTTTATTATATTAGCTCAACCCAGCCACGAGCAACTCATATTTTTCTAATTAGTTAGATCTGATTTTATTTGTGTGAGAAGTGTTTTGTAGTTGTGATCATATAGATTCTGGGTTTGTTTTGGCAGGTAGGTTCCCAAATATTTTATAATGTCTACAGTGACTTTAAATGGGATTTCTTTTTCTATCTCTTGCTGTTGAGTTTCATTAGAGATATACAGGAATGCCGAGGATTTATGTGGTTTTATTTTATATTCTGCAACTTTGCCATATTTATTTATTGTCTCAAGTAGTTTTTTTACTTAATTCTCTAGGATTCTCTAAGTATATCATCATATCATCTGCAAAGAGTGATAGCTTGGTCACTTCTTTGCCTAATTTGATTCCTTTGATTTCTTTTTCTTCTCTAATTGCTACTGCTAATGTTTCTAGTACCAGATTGAGTAAGAGGGCTGATAGTGGGCACCCTTGTTTCACTCTTGATCTTATTGGAAATGCTTCTAATTTATCCCCATTGCATATAATACTCGCTGATGGTTTTAAATAGATGCTATCAGCTATTTTAAGGAAGGCTCCATTTATTCCTATACTTTTTAGTGTTTTTAATAGGAATGGATGTTGTACTTTGTCAAAAGCCTTTTCTGCATCTATTGAGATAATCATATGGTTTCTGCTAGTTTTATTGTTGATATGCTCAATTATACTGATTGTTTTCCTAATATTAAACCATCATTGCATTCCTGGAATAAATCCTACCTGACCAAAGTGTATTATTTTTGTGATAAGTTGTTGGAATCTTTTGGCTAATATTTTATTTAAAAATTTTGCATCTAAATTCATGAGGGAAATTGGTCTATAATTTTCTTTCTCTGTTTTATCTCTTCCTGATTTAGGAATCAGTACCATATTTGTGTCATAGAAAGAATTTGGTAGGACTCCTTCTTCACTAATTTTCCCAAATAGTTTGTAGAGTGCTGGTATCAATTGTTCTTTAAATGTTTGATAGAATTCACTAGTAAACCCAACTGGCCCTGGAAAGTTTTTCCTAGGAATTCATTGATGGCTTGTTTGATTTCTTTTTCTGAGATGGGGTTATTTAGGTAATTCACTTCCTCTTCAGTTAATCTGGGCAACTTGTAATTTTGTTGATATTCATCCATTTCACTAAGATTGTCAAATTTATGTGCATACAATTGAGAAAAATAATTCCTCATTATTTTTTTATTTCCTCTTCATTGGAGGTAGATTCACCCTTTTCATTTTTGATACTCATAATGTGGTTTTCTTTTTTCTTTTTTTTTATCATATTGACTAAGGGTCTATCAATTTTATTGATTTTTTCATAAAACCAGCTCTTAGTTTTATTTATTTAGTCAATAGTTTTCTTAATTTCAATTTTATTAATCTCTCCTTTGGTTTTCAATATTTCTAACTTAGTACTAATTTGGAGATTTTCAATTTGCTCTTTTTCTAGCTTTTTCAATTGCATGTGCAATTCATTGACCTCTCTTTTCTCTGCTTTAATTAAGTATGCACTCAGGGATAGAAAACTTCCCCTAAGAACTGCCTTTAATGCATCCCACAGATTTTGGTATGTTGTCTCATTATTGTCATTCTCTTGAATGAAATTATTGATTGTTTCTATAATTTCTTGTTTGACCCACCCATTCTTTAGGATTAAGTTGTTTAATTTCCACTTAGTTTTTAGTCCATCTTTACATGGCCCTTTATTGCACATAATTGTTATTGCATCATGATCTGAGGATGATGCATTTAATATTTCTGCCTTTCTGCACTGAATTGTGAGGTTTTTATGCCGTAGTGCATGGTCTATTTTTGAGTATGTACCATGCACTGCTGAGAAGAAAGTACATTCCTTTTTGTCCCCATTTAATTTTCTTCAGAGATCCATCATATCTAGTCTCTTGAAGATTCTATTCACCTCCTTAACTTCTTTCTTGTTTATTTTGAGGTTAGATTCATCAAGTTTAGAAAGGGGGAGATTAAGGTCCCCCACTAGTATAGTTTTGCTATCTATTTCTTCCTCTAATTCCTTTAATATCTCCTCTAGGAATTTGGATGCTATACCACTTGGTGCATATATATTAAGTAATGATATTGCTTCATTTTCGATGGTGCCTTTTTGCAGGATATAGTTTCCTTCCTTATCTCTTTTAATTACATGTATTTTTGCTTTTGCTTTATCTCAGATAAGTCTTGCTACTCCTTCTTTTTTTTACTTTAGCTGAGGCATAATAAATTCTACTCCAACTTTTTACCTTTACCCTGTAGGCATCCCTTTGTTTCAAATGTGTTTCTTGTAGACAGCATATTGTAGGATTATGGTTTTTAATCCATTCTGTTATCCACCTCTGTTTTATGGGAGAGTTCATTCCATTCACATTCACAGTAATGATAACTATCTGTCTCTTCCCCTCCATCGTATTCCCTCCCCTGTTTATATTTTTGTTTCTTCCTTCTCCCTTCCCTTCCTTGAAATTTTCCCTTTTGACTGCCCCCTCCCTCAGTGTTTCCACCAGGTGACCCCCCTTCTTATCCTACCCTCTCCCCTTAGTAGTATTTCCCTCCCCTCTAATCCCCCCCTTTAGTCTCCTCCTTTTCAACACCCCACCTTACCCTTCCACTACCTATAGGGCACAAAAAATTTTTATACTTATCAGAGTAAGTTACTCCCTGTTTGACTGCAAACCAATGAGAGTAAATTTCAAATAGTGCTCCTCTCCCTCCCTCCTTTTCCTCTATTTAATGAATTTATGTGTCTATTCACAGTAGAATCTTAAACTTCACTGATTAAGTTGATCCCTCTTTGAACCAGAACCAGTGAGAATAGTGTTTAAATGATGTTCCTCTCTCTCTTTTTTCCCTTCTACTATGGTGTCTTTTAATGCCTCTTTGCATGGCATGTTTTCCCTTTTCCTATCTTATCCTTTCCTTTTTCCCATTACAGTCCTTTTGATCCCCTTAATAGGTTTTTTTTAAATATCTTCCTATTAGTGCATTCATACCCACACCCTCTATCTACGTACAAACCTTTTGAAGGTCATGATAATCATAAAAATTTCAATATTGACAGTCATTAGCTCCACATATAGGGATGTGAACATTTTGCTCTTGTATCCCAAGTGATGAGCATGTGTGTATGAGTGTGGGTGTGTGCACGTATGTATGTGTGAGTCTGCGTTTTCTTTATTTACCTTTTTATGTCTTTCTTGAGTCTTGTAATTTGAGCTCAAATTTTCCATTGAGCTCTGGTTTTTTCATCAGGAAAGACTGGACATCCCTTATTTCATTAAAGGACCATCTCCTTGCTCAGTTTGCCAGGTAGTTAGTTCTTGGTTGTAGTCCTAGCTCTCTTGCCCTATAAAATATCAAATTCCAGTCCCTCTACTCTTTTAATGTAGAAACTGCTAGGTCCTGCGTGATCCTAACTGCACTTCCTCGATATTTGAATTGCTTCTTTTTGGCTACTTGTAGAATTTTTTCCCTTAATCTTGTAATTCTGGAATTTGGCTACTATATTTCTTGGAGTTTTTAATTTGGGATCTCTTTCAGGAGGAGTCCAGTGAATTCTTTAGATAACTATTTTATCTTCTGAATCCAGGATCTTAGGACAGTTTTCTTTGACAATCTCTAGGAAGATGTTGTCTAGGCTGCTTTTTACATCATGGCTTTTTGGTACACCAATAATTCTTAAGTTGTCTCTCCTGGATCTGTTCTCTAGGTCAGTTGTTTTTCCAGTGAGATAATTCACATTTTCTTCCAATTTTTCAATCATCTTGTTTTGTTTGATTGATTCTTGCTGCATCATAGAGTCCTGAGTTTCAATTTGTTTGAATCTAATTTTGAGCAAATTATAGTCTTCAGTCATTTTTTGAAGGTCCTTTTTTAGGGAGGTATTTTCTCCAATTACTTCACTAATTTTACTTTTTAAGGATTTATTTTCCTCACTGAGACTTTTTTCCAAGTTGGTTAATGCCTCCCCAGTTTGGTCTTTTAAATCTTTCTTAAGCTCCTCCAAGAATGCTATTTGAGCTTGAGACCAGTTCATACTTCCTTCTGTGGTCTCAGGTGTGGGTAGAGAGTCCATATTGTCCTGTGTATTTGGTTGTTCTTGACCTACATAGTAGGCTCAGATAGACTTTCTTGCTTTCCCCTTCTCCTTCACTGCTTCCTTCCTTCCCATAGTGATTTCCAATTTCTTAATTTCTCAGGCTATGAGCTAAGGGCCTGGTTGTTGACTTTGATTACTGTAGCCTCTAAGTGCCTAGTTTGAGGCTAAGGCAGAAATGTCAGAGAGGAATGTAGATGCACATGAGAAGACTGTGGAGGTGAATTGATTTCTGCCTCTATACCTCAGGGCTATAAGCAGGCTTTTGTTGGTGAGGTGAGGTGGGGCTTGTTGGGACCCCTCCCTCTCTTCTCTTCAGACTCTTGGTTTTCTCAGTTACACCCCTTCTTGGAGATTCCCAAGCCTGGGGCTATTTCCATTAACTTGGGATTTCAATCTGTGTGGGAGACTTATCTTTGGGTTTTCTACTTAATAAGGGAGGGATGGGAGGATCACAGCAACTAGAATTTACTTTGCTATTCTAGCCCCTGTATTATACAGGCAGGAAGTTTCTAAACTTCCAGGCTGGAGGCCAATTGCTGCAAAAGGAGCTGCTATCTCTGATGAGGGCCCGACTCTGCTACCTGGCTCTAATGATTCCTCCTGTCCCTAGTGAGATGAAGGAGATAATGACTGCCATTTGTCCTCGGTAGTTCTGCAGGCTGGGGCTTCTTCTCTCTCTGGTGTAGTCTGCTTATCTGCTTTTAAGTCTGAGCTGTGCAGAGCCCATGTGCTGTGCACTTGTCCTGTCTGGATGCACTGGGCAATTTCTTGGGCTTGACTCTGCCATGATCCCTCTCCAGGTGGATTTTGTCACTTCAGAATCCCTTCAGATTCACTTTTAAAAGTTTAGTGACTGAGGAGCTTAGCGCAGTTACTGCTTCCTTTCTGCCCTCTTGGCTCCACCCCCAGTTCTGTTGCCTTTAATACTGTCTTAGTATGGTGAAGTCAGACATTCATTGTTCTTTAGATTCTCCTCTCTTTACTTTACATCACTTCCATCTGTGGCATGGTACACTTATATTCTGTTATACACACAAATACCACAGTTCTTTCCCCCATTTGCTGATCATTGGACATATATTTCATTTCTAATGATAATAAATACTGTTATGTGTTGATTTTTTTCCTTTTTGTACAAATAAGGTGTTTTTTTTTAATTTGTTTTTGCTATGAAGCCCTGCCTTGTGGTATAAAACAGGTAGATGGTGAATTTTAAATAAACTCAGAAGTCAGAAAGGATTGAAGCATAAGGATAGTGCACAACCAGATTTCACAGCTATTGGCTTTAAAAATGAGTCCTAGTGTGTCTAGCAGCCCTAGCACTCTCACACTAAGGCAGTGTAAGCATTTAACATATTCCTGTGTTTATCTGCATGGTTATTAAGGGGGAAAGAAGAGTATTAAAAGTTGGTATCATTCAGTTGGTTTAGAAAGGCAAGATAAGTTAAGTGCCTTAAATCAACTTTGTTTTATCATTTTGTCTAAATCCAGCCTTGCAAACACATTCTGGTGACTGCCATAATGGGAACCAACCCTTGAGTTCATCAGAGCAGTGACTTTATTGACAACCTTTTTTTTCTCTTTGATTATAGTCATGTGTCAACTGAATGTTCCAAGATATTGAGGTTACCCAGGATGTCTTTAATTCTTAGGAACACAGGAAACCTTGGAGAAACCATGACAACAAATTAAAAATACCGAAGGTTTTAAAAATTCACATCATAAAACAAATCCTTTGAAAATATGGATAAAATTATTGGGAGATATAAATAATATTAACTCAACTTAAAAAAATACCAAATAATACTATCTTTAGTTTACTATCGAAATATTGTAAATTAAATTTATTTAAAGATATTATTTTTCCTAAAGATTAAACCAGTAATTGATCTTAAAAATAATCATTAGACTATGTAAAAAATAACTAAACAATTATGTAGCTTTAAGTTTTGCTAAGTGTTATATACACATTAACTTTTATGAAATAACTACTTATATTGGGGTGGCTAGGTGCTGCAGTGAGTAGAGCATCGGCCCTGGAGTCAGAAGGACCTGAGTTTGAATCTGGCCTCAGACACTTAACACACACAAAAAAAACCTAGCTGTGTGACATTGGGCAAGTTACTTAACCCCAATTGCCCTCCAAAAAGCAAAACAAACAAACAAACAAAAAAAAACCCAAAAAACTACTTATAGGTGTTGTTATCACAGTTCTGTAGATTGGGATAAAAAAGCTGAAAGATATTAATGTACCTCATCAGAATCACACAGTGAATAGAAATTTGAAGGAGGATAATAATCTAAGTCTTTCTGGCTTCAGGTTCTGGCTACATCCATATGCAACACTACCTCCCTTTAAAAATAAAAACAAAAAAAAATGTGAATCTATGAGAATTGTTTTAAGCATTCTTTGGGGATACTGCACAGTAAGATTATTATTATATACTGGGAAGAATACTAGCTTAGGTCATATGAATAGATTCCCTACTAAGTCCCTGAATAAGTCCCTGTGTGGCCTTGGACAAATCACTTAAATTATCTGAGCCTCAATTTCCTCTTCTGAAAAAGAAAGAGGTTGTTTACTTCTTTCTGATTTGGCTGTACCTTTCCTCTTGATCTTTACAATATACAAGCATTTTCAAATTCCTTTCAAAAGGCAGTGTATGTGTGTGTGTGTGTGTGTGTGTGTGTGTGTGTGTGTGTGTGTGTGTATGCCATGATTGAATCTAGTCTGAGTTAAACCCATAACTTCTTTCTCATTTTTTACTATCACATTTCATATAATGGGATATGATGTATATATCCCATTATATATAATGTGATATAATATATATCACACATATCATATCATATATCACATTGTGTAAAATACCCCCCAATAAATAAACCTTTGTTTGTTCTTCCTTTCATTCTTCTTCACAAAAAGGCAGAAAAGCCACACTCATACATTACATCTTTTAGTTTGGTTGTCCAAAAATATGAAGGCATCATGTTTATTACATAGGAATTTCTCATTCAATTTCAATCAATTGAATGAATACATAAACAAATAGGTATAATTTATTACTAAGAAGAATTCAAATCTTAAGTCTCAGAAAATTCACAATAATAGAACCAAAAAGTGTTTATGTTTGAATTGTGTACTTTGATGTTTAGAAAAAGAAAATTAACAGAATAGTTTTCTTAATTCTATTTAGTTTTGAATAAGCAAATGCTTTTAAGTGACTTTGGATTATAAAATATATTATTATTGGATTCTTCAGTGTAATCCTTGCATCACCATTTATCTCTTCCACTTCAGCTTTGTTATGGTAATGGTGGTGGCTATTCTTGTTCTATCCTTGCAAAAAGAGGAGTTGGTGTTGTAAACATTATGACAGATATGTCTAATGGCCTGAAGATAGTTTGGGGCAAATCAGGATTTCTGTAGCTCACTGTTTCTGACCTTTGTTCCTTCTCACTTTTAAACCACTTCCCTACTCTCTTCAAAACTTTACACATCTCCAAATGAGATAATGTACCTGAAAGAGTCTCTACTAGTACAGTGTTGAGTTACTTAGAGTGAAAAGAATGATGGATGATTGATTTTATTCCTTTCAATAAAAAGTCCTACAGATTACACAAATCTACTCTCCTTTCAGGGAAAATATCAGGCTTGTTATCATCTGTCCTGAATTAAATTGTAATTTAAGTCTTAATTTATTGGTGATTCTTCATCACTAAAGTGGGAACAGATGTCTGTGTTCTGGGGAAACATGTCTCTAATTTGCTTTTGTTGGGTCAGAGCTGAATATCAAAAAGGAATGTGTCATTTCAAAATGGAAAGGTTTAGATGTCTGTGTATAAGCAAGAAAACTTTTATTAACCCTTAAATTAAATTTAGTTATGTTTCTTATTAGGAACACAGTTGTGATAATTTTTTAAGAACTAGGTAGTGATAAAGCCTGAATTTGATAACAGTTTAGTAAATTTGTTTTTATTTATTTTTTCTTTTAATTCCTTGCAGATTGGAAATTCAAAATAATACTACTCACCAAGAATGGAATTTGATTCAATAGGTCAATGAAAGACCCTATTCAAAAAGTAATTGCTAAATGAAGTATCAAGGACTTCCTGATAAAACAGTTTCCTAGAATGTCAACATGTCATGGATATCAAAGATTGAGTTATGCTGAAGTTTCAGGGTACCTATAAATGCATATCAAAATTTGATGTTATGAATAGATTTGCTTAGCCTAATCCTTTCTATCCATGAGGAATGATTTTCACACTTTTTGTGATATAATCTATGTTATATACCTTTTATATCTAAATGTTCTTTTTTAGTAAGATTCAGACAGTAGTGTGCATCTCAAACCAATTTCAGAAAGCTACCTCTTATTCACCTGTCAGTCTTCTTTTTGGTATCATCAAGAACCCATTGCCCTAGTGATTCACCCTATTATGGTGTCTTTTTAAGTCTTACCATGTTTAGACAATTTTCAATGCCCCAACTCTTGCCTTCCCTTTGCTATCAAAACTTAACTCCTCTGTTATCATATATTTGTCTTCTGTCCTCCAAAATCAGAACTAGCTAAAGATTACACCAAATAATTTTGAGATATAAACGATTTCCTAGTATAATATGTTGTACTTTCAGGATTATTTGCATTTTAACAAATGTTCTCTTAAAAATGATAGCAATGAATTATATTAGCCCCAAGGAATGAATACATATTAGTAGAATTTAAGCAAGTCCAAAAGCATAATAATTTTGAAGCCTTTTATATTCTGATTTCCTTCAACTTAGACCATGTAGAAAACTGTATTCTGGTAGTTACTCAAAGTTTTAATTTCTTACCATGGTATTATAGAAATAGTAATGAATTTGGAGGTAGGTGACTTAAATTTCCTATCCTGCTATATATGAACATGACCTTTGAAAAGTCATTTAACCTTTCTCATTCTCAGCTTCCTTCTCTAGAATGAAAGATGTCTCCTCCAGCTCTAAGTCCTATAATCCTGTAAATTGCAATAAATACAATTTTTTTGACAAAAAAAGTTCTGGGTAAATTGTTAAAACTAGACAAGATTTTAAAAAAATGTATCATTAGAATGGAAACAAAAAAAATCATAAATAAGATAAAGCAAAGCATTAATCAGTTCCACAACAGACCAAGTCTTTACAAAATTTTCTGAGTAGGCAAACTCCACTTGATTAAATAACTGTCATTTAAATTTTATCCCCAGTACCTAGCATACAGTTGAAATAAAAAATAAAGTAAAAAATAAAGAAGTTGTTGATTGATTGATAGAAATTGAACTAATAACCAAATTATAGTCTGACAGAATGATCTATTTCATAGCCATAGATTGAAAATGTAGATTTATTTGTAGGTTTCATAAAGATATGCCAATAGTCATAAAGGGGAATGGGTTAGAAAGTGAGAGGATAAGCATAAATTAGTTATGTATTTATCATCACTGAAGAAAGACTCAGTAAGTTTGAGTAAAAGAAAAAGACTCAAAACTTAAATACCACTCAACAAAAACTCCTATGTAGTCAATGGGAAAAATGTGTGAATACACACACACATATTTATGCACTTTTTAATGTAACATATATACACATATATCTTGTAAAGCCAAGAATGAGCAGCTTTCCAGAGGATTGCTGCTGTGAATAGCTTTTAAGATTCTGATTACATAATATAGAAAACTCTGTATTTATTCAGTAACAAATCAGAGCAAAACATTCACAGAACTCTAAGTACAGCATTCAGAATGTTATAACATCACAGCTTATCACTAAAATGGCCACATAGTTCTCACCAAATTGGTCACATAGTTTTAAGCAAAGTATATTCATTTAGTCAATCACAAAGTCCTTAATTCAATCACAAAGTACAAAAGTCAAAGTCCTTCACTCATGGGGTACAATTAAGTTACAATTTTATCAGTCACTACTCAGTACCTTCTTAAGGGGTAGTGGAGAGTACAAAGGCCATCCACCCCTAGGTCACAAGTAAGTTACAATTTAATCAGACAGCATTAAATACCCAAGGCAATGTCTTTTCATCTTGACTCAAAACAGGTTCTCAGCTTCCATGGTTCCTCTTCCATGGTCCCAGCTACTGCCCAAATCAAACCAACTGCTACCTTAGTTCAAAGGCAGACAGCTCCCAGTTTCTTGTCAAGCTCTTTGTGCAGTTCCTGATCCACATTGAAGCTCACAGTGTCCAGTACACCTCAAGTCCTTCACAGTTTCTGTTCCTGGGAAGAGAAAACTTAACAGAGCCACAACAATATCTACACACATCAAGCTTAGCAGAATTATAATATTCACAAACATGGTTGGCACTATCATCTCAATTCACTTTCTGCCTGTGAAACCAACATAGACCCAAAACAGACAGACAAAGTAAAGACACTACAACACAGTCATACTTCTTCTGGCAGCTCTGGCTGGCCCTTGAAAGCTCTCAACAGGAGTTTGGCTGGCTCCCAGAAGAAGCTATGCCACCACAAGTTCTGTTCTCAAAATCAAAATCATTTTCTCTAGCCTCCATGCAGCATGCTCCAAGAATTTCTGTCTCAGTTCTCAATTCTCATTTCTCTTCTTAGTTTTTCTCAATTCTCAGTTCAGTATTCAGTCCAGCAGTAGCAGCCCAGCCTCCAGATGCATCGCTGAGAGAAATTCTGGCCTCTCTCAGCTTGGGCTCTTCCTTATATAAAGTATTAGCTCCTTCCTGCTTTGCCCCTTCCTGTTACAATAGGAAGTTCCTCCCACTGTGGGATTAACAAGTTCTGGATCATAATACTTGATATGATCACACTTGAAACAAGGTGCTAAGTGCTTGCCAATAGAAGGGGAATCTTCAAATTATATTACTATTACACACGTGTATATATATATATATATGTACACACATATATAAACATACATATTATATATATTCATATATATTCTACATGTGAAAGTATGATATGTATATGCATGGATATATATATATCCATACGTACATATATATTTATATATATTTGATTGGGGTTTATAAATAGCTCAATATGATAGTTACAGTTGGCTATAGATTATTTTATTAAATTTATTAAAATTATTTTATTTTTATTAAATTTATTAAAATTATTTTATTTTTTGGGGAGTTGCTACCATTTAGAATGACAGACTTATTCTTAATAATACTCTAGTCTGATGACTTCAAAGACAGGTTTTCAAATTTTTAGTTTCTCTGTACAGACATCTTCACAGGTAATATTATTAATTTATGAGTGAAGTAACACCCCTTTCTGAGAAAATTCTCAAATATTATGTTGGGATTCTAGAAGACTTCTAGGGTTTTGTTCAGGGTCCAAAATGGAAACAAAGAGACCAAGAAACTCTCAGAAGATTGAACTCAATTGTTGACTATTCCATTACTTTGGGTTGCTAGTGAAGAATGAAGTTTCACCAATGGAGCCTTTTTTTTTTTTTTTGCTTTTGAGAGTGAAAGTAACCATATTTCTGTTCACCCCAGTACAATAAAATTTCCATGGATATGTACTTTTGACTATAACCTGAGGTGGATTTCCTCTTATTGACACTGAGGTCCAGAAGAAATTATTGTGGTTCATCCTGTACTACTATCACTTTAACTTGGAATTTACATTAGCTGTTCTCTAATGGATTTGAAAACAATTGCAACACATTCTAGCATCCTAATGCTAACAAGAACACATCCTGAGCAGTTTTTCTAACATTACTCCTCCAGGCCACCATTCAATTAATCAAACAACCACCAAGCATTTGTTTCACACTTGTTCTGTTCCAAGAATTGCCCTGATGATATGAAGCCAAAAATAAAGCAAGGAATTTACATTCTACTTTAGGAAACAAGAGGTACACATATCAGTATACTCAAATACCAAATGAATCTGCTAGAGCAGGACATGACTGAAACAACTGTGTGATTTTTGGAAGTTTTCTCCAACAGTGCAGATTTCAATCCTTATGTGCCTTCCCATCCTGTGAAACTTCTTTTCCATCTGTGGGGGACCCTACTAGTGAGGTAGAGGCTTTCCTTGTTTTCTCAAAGCATTGGATAGTCACAGTAAGGGACTCTGACTAGCTATTTGTCATCTCTGACCTTGTAGTAGGATCATTCCATTTTCTCCTTCTTTCATACATTTATTTGATGACATCTTTTACTTTTGTTTTTCTCTGAAGTTCCATATATCCATTCTGATACTGGTTCGGCTTTCATACTGAAGAGTTTTTCTTTGGTTTCTATTTGTTGGTTCCTCTCTATTTACCCCTGTGAGATACTTATTTTTATTTTTTCAGAAACGGTTGTATTTTATTTCTTTCTGCTAAATACCACCAGTAGAATATTAGCATTAAACAAATGAATTTTTCTTTCCATGGGAAGATGGGGTCCATTAAAGGAGATTTACAATTTTCTGAATGTAGTCCACCTTTTGGTCCTCCTCTTTTGTAGCTCATATATCTCAACTCATATTCTATCTGTACTCTGTCCAAGATGTGTGTTTATGTGTGTGTGCATACACCCTAATGTATATAATGCAAGATGTATATCCACATAAATGTGCACATACATGTATGTATATACACATGCATGCACACATAATTACATAAACACACATACTAAATGACTGTCAATATTTTATATATATATATATACACACACATATATGATGTGTGTCCAACCAAATGCATGCTATAATTTGAACAATATGAATTATTTATCTATTTAGTTTTTCTTGCGTGGATGGTCAAGTCATACTACTGAATCATTATGAATTTCTTTCAGGAGTATTTGCAGGGTCCCAGGATTTGACACAACCAAAATAATGTCTCAAACAGGAACATCTGGACAACTTCCTCACCATCCACAGAGAAACTCTGCAATTTGGACTCTGAACTCTTTCTCCTGTATCCCAGTTGCAGGTGCTTTTGAGAAGCATATATCTCCCTGAAGTCTTCAATGTTTTTGTTAATATGATGACTTTTGTTTAAGAGAGGAATTGGATTCACTGAAAGGACTGCCCAGTTTCCTGAGGGCTATCCAGACTTCAATCCTCTTGTTTTGAAAGTCATAATGATAGATAATCTTAGATGCGCCTTCATTATTTTTGAGAATATTTATTTTTAGTGTTTGAAGTTTAAAGTTGATTCTTCTTTTCTTAGCTCTTTTTGGTTGAATTTTGTCCATGCTTTCTCTTCCTATCTATGCTAGGGAAGGGCATGCTTTTCAGCAGTCAGCCAAAGAATCTCCATGTGAAGGTAACCTTGGGGTAAATTTTAGCTGTTTTTAAACCAATGAGTTGATTTAGAAGATAAAAACATTAATCAAATTTTAGATTATAACAGTATAAATAGAAGTTTTTGAAAGAGAGGACATAGTTCCACTATATTCTCTGCTGATATGATTATATATCAATATGTGGTCCATTTTGGGTGCTGTATTTTATGAGGAAATTGAAAAAAAGTCCTTGAATTTGCTTTCTTGGTGGAGGTGATGCCTGAAGTGTGGTCATAAGAGTTAATCTCCCTCACATGGACTTTAAATGTATTCATAAATGTGTTCATGCTTCAGTGTTGTACTTTCTTCATACACACACACACACACACACACACACATCAATGAAGTATAAACTTATGGCCTAAACAAAGATATTAGTAATAATGTAAAATTCTTTCAAGATTTAGGGTTAACAACTTGAGGAAACCTCTATTTAGTTATTATATGGAATATCTAACACCTAACACAAGCTTAAACACATCAAGTTTGGTTGAAAATAAAACCAGCAACAAGTACGATGAATTGTCTTTTTCAAATTATATAGTTTCTGAATATGCTCTACACCTAGGTGATAGCATTTTACTTTGATACCCTGTAATGCATAGCCAAGTTCAGAGACTTTGAATTTCCCTATCTCTTCCCTACCAATCTCCCAATTAATTATTACAGAGACAACTGGACAGTTAGAAAAGATCACTGACTAACTCTTTTACCTTGGATTTCCTACTGTTAAAGAGGAAGTATACTATTAGTCTAGAAAATAATCTGTTTCAATGCTTTATTAACTCACCTTATCTCTGACCAAGGGATACCACATTCCTTGATAGCCCTATAATCCTTGATAGTCCTTTGCAATATACATGAAAGTATATATTTTGGTCTGACCAGTTTCAGAATTAATGGACTGAGGACATGGTCTCCCATCAGAAAAAGTGACTCAATTTATCCTCCAGGTTATATTTAGTTTTGTAACACAGTGAGGTGGTTCAATGGATAGAGCACTGGGCCTGGAATCAGGAAGGCTCATCTTCTTGAGTTCAAATCTGGCCTTAGTAGTTGTGTGATCCAAGGCAAGTCACTTAATCCTGTTTACCTCAATTCCTTATCTTGTAAATGAGCTGGAGAAGGAAATGGCAAACCACTCCAGTATCTTTGCCAACAAAACACTAAATGGAGTCATGAAATGTCAGACACAACTGACACAATACAACAACAACCATAAATCTCAACTATATGCTTCCATTCAAAATATGTAATTCATTTAAAAATTTTCTCTTTAATTCTTCTCATTCCTTATAACTTGTATCCCTGAGTCAATAATTGACACCTAAATGAGGTGATTAGAATCTTTCAGATATATTTATGGACTGTTTTTATAGTTGCTAGCCCTACTTATTATAAATGAGCTAATGATCAATATCAGACACCTAGTGTGGTTGTGATTGTGAACTTGTAATCTCTGTTTCAAATCAGCTTTCTAAAATATTGAGCTTGGACAGGTTCACACAAAGGCAGTTTTGGTCTTTCCAGAACTATCAGGTAAATTCAATTCAGTTTAATTTGATTCATTTCAATTCTATTCAATTAAACAAACATAGTCACCTTCTCTATGCTAGGTACTCTGCTAGGCCTAGCTATCTTTTGGAATAAACTCCTTAACATCTTGGAAGTCTACCTAATCTTTCATCAGTTATTGATTAAGGCTTTTATGTACCTATATTTCTTGGATTTGCCCTTTTGTCTAGAATCATCTTTTCACAGATATTTGTTTTCCATAGACTAATTTCTGTGGTAATGGACCAGAAATTAACTTGACTGAATCCAATGATTCCAGGTATTCCTATAACGAAATTGTGCCGGGAAACTAAGACCAAGTTCCTTTAATACACAGACATACAGACACAGACACAGATACAGACACACACACACACACACACACACACACACACACACACACATATGCGCTATTCTAAGGACAGTGATTTTTTTTAAACTTACAAAATTAGGAGCTCACTCCAAAGCACAGGGAGCTAAGTAATGGCGTACTGTATTTCACCACATAATTGTTGCCACAACATAAATGTCACATCCAGTTTTTTCAGTCCAAAAATTGGTTTATGACCTTTCATAGTGAAATTGTTGCATGGTATAATTCTGTTCATCATGCAGCTTAAAAGGTAAACAGAGCAGCAATGTATTCACCAGTGGTATATGGTATATCATCTCTCAGGCATTGTAAGCCAAGAGCCTAGAATTCGTAGTGCACATGCATTACCTCTATGTTCCGAAAAGCCTACTTGCTTGATTTGCTTAGAGCATTGCAGTACTAATGGTGTTGTCACACTTGCCATTCAACCTAATCAAGAGCCCTAGGTGAAAGCGGAGTGGGGTGGGCAAGTGAAGCTGCCATGAGTAAGTCATGTTATATGGTTAAGTCTTGCATCTTCCCAGTTTTATTTTATGTTCATGAGTATTCTTTGCATCCTAATATTGCACCAAAGACAGTTGTAAAGTCAATCATGAGAGGCTCTCCTGAGGACTGCTGCTCTGAATAACTTCAAGAATCTAATCACATAGTATATTGAATTCTCTGTTTAGTCAGCAACAAACTAAAGCAAAACATTCAAGTAAGTAAAGCACGGCATTTACAACAATATAACATAACAACTTATTACTAAGTCTTAAACAACACTTCATTTAGTAAGTCACAATCTCTTAATCAATATAGAGTACTCAAGGAAAATCTTCTTCCATATTGACTGGAGGGTGGCTTCCAATCATCCTTAAGCCAATCATCTTTTTAAGGGTAGAAGAAAGTACAAACACCATGCACCCCTAGGACACAGTAAGTTACAATATCATCAGTTAGTACTTAGTCCCCAACAAAGTCTCCTTTCATCTTACCTCGATTATGACTTTCAAATTCCATGGATTCTCTTCCACAGGTTGACCTATCCTATCTCTTGCCTTGATTCACAGGTAGGAAGCTCTCCCACTTCTTGCCTGAGTTCTCATGTAAGCGGCTCTCTTTTTTGTTTCTATATCTCAGCCTATAGGAACTTTTCCATTTCAAGTCCTTTGCAGTTTCTGTCTCTAGGAAAACAAAGCTTAACAGAGCTACAACAATATTTACACACATTGCCAACACTATCATCTCAATTTACTTCCTGTCTGAGAAATCAGCACAAATCAACAGAGTGCTTTTGTCTGACAAAGTAACATCAACACAGAACAACAGACAGAATGCAGACATCACAACCATTCTCTCTTAGCTCTGCTTGGTCCCAGCTCATGCTTGAGCTTTTATCTGCTCTGCTCCTTCCTGTTTCATCCTTCCAGTTTTTTTCCTTCTTGTTATGTTCTTTTGGAAAGCTCCTTCCACTGTGGGCTTCATGATGACTTTAGGCCTATTAAGGACAGAGCAGGTCTCCAAACTGCTTTAGGCTTATTAAGGGCAACTCAAATGTATGCTGTTTCCAATAAAGACTTAACACAATCAAAGGCAAAGTTCAAAGGAACTTGAATAGCTGAAATAAGTAGCAATGTACTACTTTGCTTGCCATTACAATAGTTTAGTAATAAATTATTTTAAAATAATATTAGCACAATTAAAAAATTCACATAATAATTGCACCCCACCTTTTGGTAAAAAGTTTGGCATAAAATTTGAGACAATTATGTGGTAAAATATGTTATTAGAAAGGCTTATAAGACCCATTTGACTGTTTTAGTCTCTGCTAGTTATGAGGCAGGAAAGAGAAATTGAAAAAATTCAACTTTATTTTTATTAGCTTCTAACTAAAATTTAGCATTTTATTAAATTTATTTATTTGTATTTTGTAACAGAATTGGTTTAAGCGACTTGCCCAGGATCACACAGCCAGTAGTTGGTCGAGTGTCAAGATTGAATTTGAACTCAGGTCCTCCTAATGCCAGGCCATATGCTCCACCTAACTGCCCCTGCATTTTATAAAATTATGAATGTAAGAAACAGAAATATTATCAGTACCTGTGACCATGTCATTAATAGAAATCACAGTATTCTTATATCACATTAAAGTTGTATAGACATGTCAAAATAACATTTCGGTTCAGGAGTGCTTCAAATTGCTTTAGTCATTAGACTAATTGCTAGATGGGACATGCATGTGACACTCTGGTATAGACCTAGATGGCTTACTAACTACATCACAGACAAGAAGTACTCACACACATATATGTGCTACCTAGCAATGGGTTTAATAACTACTATAATTCAAAATACTACTGTACAGAGTTGTGTGTATATGTTCACATGGGCATATATGCATACACACCTACAAGTATTTATCTACATACATGTGTGCATGGAGGATCATATAAATATACATGTGTGTTCACATATGTACATGCCTGTATTCCTTTCCACCCCTCACTCCCCTCCCCCAACACATACACACACAGGTTTCTCATCTTTCTGGCTCTGCCTTAGTATGTCTATGCTGCCTCTGACACCTACGTTCTTTTGCTGCAATGTTTCAATTCAATGAAACTAAAGGATCACCTAAATTACTGGAAACATGGCTAGACAGTCTTCTATGAAGATATGTATGCTTTAATAATGGTCTTTAGGAGGTTGGGTCTCTGTTTTTGTCACTGGTAATAGGGGTTTCAAGTCAGATAAGAGGGGAGGAGAACATCATTGAAAATTCAGTGGGTATTTTAAAAGTCCTTTCTTCAGTTTTCAATTGGTGTTAAATCTCAAGCTAAGATAATGAAGGAAGGTAGAAAACAATACAAAGATTCATTGTACAAAGTATCTCTTAGAACTCCTAGTTTGGGAATGTGGCATTGCTTGAGTCATTAAGGAATATAAACTCAGTGAGGCAAGGACCATATCTACTTTTGGCTTGTATCCCAGTCCCTTGTATATACTTTTCACTTAATAAATGCTTATTGAATTGAATTCTATGGCAAACCTGAACTAGAAGCTATGGCACCGAGGATGAAATCTGCCTGCCAAGGGTTTGTAATCACTAATATGCGGACCTTTATCTTCAAAAAGAAACTTTATAGCTGTTTTTAACCTCATGGGTACCACATATCCCACAGCAGAATGAATTTTTTTGGGTAATATTCTTGCCAAGAGCAAGCTAGCTAAAATTCTTTGCCAAGGTCCCTCTCCCTAGCTTGATTACAGACAGGTTCCATTTTCCACAGTATTTTTCTTTAACTGAAACCTCTTTGTACTCGGATTTGCTAAGTCGAGAACAGGAGATGATTCTACAGAAGTTATTTTATTTACCTACTTATTTTCTTCTTAAAGGTTAAAAAGAAGCACAAAACAAACAAACAAAAACATAACTGTGGCTACAGATTTCAAATTGTCCAAAACCTTTAATACCTGTTTTTAAAGCTGATGCCTCATGATAAAATGCAAGAAACTAATCTCAGTTTATTGAAGCAGAAAAATAATATGGGTTTTTTGGCAAGTTTTCTGTTCTTCTGACTGGGAAATCATATCACCAACTGTTCATTTCAGTCTTGTTCAGATGCATATATCAAGGCATATTCAAAAAAACTTAACATGAAAAATTCTAATTATTCAAATTCTTGAACCTAACATTAAAAAGTGATTAGAAGGACAGAATTTACTCATGTGGAGGGAGTTTTCTCTAGAAAACTTAACAAACAGTTAAAACTGCTAATTTCTATCAATGCATCTTCCATATTTTCCAATGATTTGTTCTGTGGTTTGGGGAATTATTTCATTACTTAATTTACTTATCTGGAAAAGAATTGAGTTTTCTTCAAAGGATATTCGCTCTTTTTGAAAACAACATGTACTATATTTTAATCATATGAAAAAATTGCAACAGTGTAAATAAACAGTTTAAAAAACTTAGTTTTAATAATGTAATACTTTACTAGAAATAGAGTTGGAGATTCTATTTTCTGTGCAAAAAAATAGTTCTTTTCTTTGGAACAATTCTTACACATTTCAGTGTGTCTGAATTGGAAGGAGCCTTGAATATCACCTATTACAAACTGTATCCCATCTCTAATCTTGCAATTCAAATCAACAAACAATTAATAAGCATCTAATATGGACACAGAACTGTTCTGGGAACTGGTATATAATGATAAATAAATATTGAAAAGACCATGATCTCAAGGAGTTTTAAAATCTAGTAGGAGAGAAAGACACAGCCACAAATACCTGTGATGCAAGGGAGAGTTAGATGTATGTAAAGCAGAAGTACATTATCTCCAGCAAAACTTCATACAATCTTCACTTGATGATTTTCCACTTTGTGTAACTATAATATGAATTTGTTTTTCTCTTGATATTAAGACAATATCTGCCTCTTTATAACTGTAATCAATTGCTTTTTGTTTTACCGTATGTGGGCAAGTGGAACATATATCATCCCCTTTCCATGTAGTAATCCTTAAAATATTTGAAGACATCAATATTAAGCATTTTCCCTTATATACCCCAGATAAAGTTTAAGCTAAAGATGCTTTTAAATCTCTTCTAAATAAACTTTTCAAAGTTAATCTTAAAATGTGGCTTGTGAACTAAATTCAAAAGTCATTTGAGAGTTAATTTTTTTTATGTACAATTATATCATTGATTGGCTAAGCAAAGGTCAAAATTAATAGAAAATTTAAAAGAAAATTATTAGAAGAAAAATATAGCAATAACTCTCCTCCAATGCATTCTTTTTATCTATCTATCTATCTATCTATCTATCTATCTATCTATCTATCTATCTATCTATCCATCTATCTATCTTTTAACTACCTAATAGTTATCCATTTACTTAACATTCATTTCTTTATTTTTCTTTATTTTTTTTTTACTTACTTGTCTATTTATTTATTTTGAGACTAGATTACTCTGACTCACCCAAAATTTAAGTGCACCTGCTACTTATGGGTCCAATCAAAATATTGTTAGGTACAGTAGCTTTATTCTACTCAGGTTTTTTTTTTTCATCTTGGCCATTTTACCCAGGTAGCCTGTTGACCCTTTACCTTCAAGGTTTACCATATTAATGACAGACTTAGTGTGTATAGCCAATCAGCTTTAGCCTTAATGTACTTAAGAACTCAAAGTCAAGCAATCTCCCAGTCACAACAAATACCACACCTGGCAGCCCAAAATATTTTTTAAAGTTGTTGAGTTGGAAAAACAAACAAATAAATTCTATTGTCATTTCTTAGAGAATTTTTTGATCAGAAATGGAAGTAGACTTTCCATGCCAAAAGTCAGAATAATAATTGTTCACTACCCTTCCTTTGTATCACAAAACTATTAAAAGTCATGAAGCAAAGCCTCAGTATATTTGATAGATATTCAAATGATGTTTTATGGAAGAATAAAGGCAAAAATAATATAGAATAATGTCATGAAAAATCTGAAACCTCTACTAGTGTAAGGAGATCCCAGATTCATCAAAATATGAATACATTACTGTAAAATAAGTTGATATTTTATACCCTTGTAGGTTTGGTGAGATAGTGCTGCATCAAAACTTTTTGAACTATGTTACTAAAGTCTGTTTCTTCCTTATTAGGTATTGACACACACATTCATTCATGCGTATACATATACATATATACACATATACACATATATGTATGTGTATTTCTACAATATCCTTTCAGATGCTCTAAGCTTGTACCCTGCTTTATAAAAATTCTTTCCTAAGCCTTAGGCTAGAAACTTATTAGAATTAGTTATCTGAGAAGAGAATCATATATCTTATGGAGGAGAAATGGACTTTAATCACAGAGTACAAAAAATTTTAATGGAATACTATCTCACTCAGATTACTAGGGTGGGAGTGGCAATTTATTTACTAGTTATATCAATATGTTATCATATTCTTTGTGTCATCAAACCACAGAGCAACCCATTGTAAAGTTTCATATAGTATGCATTAATAAACTTATATTCTGTCATTGATGTGAGTGATCTCACCAATAACATAGAATCTATCTATATTTGTTCATCCTGGGTGACATCCATGCCCTTCTTTAAGTTCACCACATGGAGTCTGCTGCATATGCTGGAAACTTCCCTCACAGCCTCTTGACATTGCACAAATAACAAATAAGCACATGGACTGATCATAGCTTATAAATTACTCTAAATTAGCATTTCTTAATCCACTGTCAATAAACTTAAAAAATTATATTTCATTTCCATATAATTGGTTTCCTTTTATGCATTTAAAATATTATTTGCAGAAAGAGTGCATAGGCTTCAAAAAAGCATGAAAGTGGTACATGACATAGATAAACTGAAGAACTCCTAATTTAACACTTTTTCTTTTTTGCTTTGTAATACTCATAATGAGTGCAAGCAAGTAGAACATGATATAGATAATTACATTTTGCTAAAGGTAAAGAATTTGAAAAATTCAGTTAGGAATATGAAAAGGTCCTGCAAGCTAATTTGCATATTCTTCAATTCACAGTGATATCAGGGTAAAGATAAACATATGGGGGAGAGAAGGTAATTATTAGTGCTAGCTCATTATTAGAAAATACATTTTCATGCCAAGAAATGAAAAGTATATCAGTTTGTGAAATCGCATGCCTGAGCAGTAAGAAAACTTTCTTCAGAATAGAGGTGCTAAATATGGCAGCCACAAGCAATGTCACATTGAAAAAAAAATATTGAGTTTGTGATTCTATTTGTAAAGGGAGCTCCTACTGAAGATCTTCCTCTAACAATGGAGGTCTAAGATTTATCTAAATTAATCTCCTCAGAGAGAGCTGCCTGGGGCACTTCAAGATTAAATTTCCCAGAGTCTGGATTTATCAGAGATTGGAATTTGAATCCTTGCTAAACTGAATGATTAAAGGGACATATGCCAATATTGCACCAATTCCACATGGTCAAGTAATAAAAAGAGTGAATCAGTTTGGCACAGCATCTTTATTCTTTAAGTTATGAATTTTCTTTTTTTTTTTGCTTTTTAGGAGGGAGGAGGCTAGGGCAGTTGGGGTTAAGTGACTTCCCCAAGGTCACATGGCTAGTAAGTGTTAAGTATCTGAGGCCATATTTGGACTCAGGTCCTCCTGTCTCCAGGGCTAGTGCTCTACTCACTGCACCACCTAGACAATCTGGCACAGTATCTTTGAATGATAAAAGGACTGAACTAGGAATAAGGAGAAATGCATAGAAAAATCTTTAAAACAGCTAAGAAACTATGCAAAGTTGCTATTTCCTTTGCTTTCCTATCCTTGTAATTCAAGTTTTATGAAGTATCCTATTGAATTAAAAACATATTGACAACTTTGTTCCTTTCTTTTCTCCTTTCTTTTTCTTTTCCTCTCTTTTCTGTCTTTTCTCTCTCTCTTCTTCCTCCTCCTCTTTCTCTCTCTCAGTATTAGTAAAAGATGCATATCAAAGTTCAAAATAAAAAAAAAAGCCCTCATAGTAAGCAGAAAAAAAAATCTGTAAAAGGGCACCAGGCAAATTATAAATAAATGTACTTTGTTTTAAGTTGGTCCTTGATCATAGGTCAGCACTAGGACAATATTGAATAGTTTTCAATTGTGTCTGACTTTTCCTGACTACATTTTGGTTTTTTGGCAAAGATATTAGAGTTTTCTGCCATTTCCTTTTCAAGCTTATTTTACAGATGAGGAGCTGAGGCAAAGAGGGTTAAGTTACTTTCCTGGCATCACATAGCTAGTAAGCAACTTCGGCCAAATTTGAATTCACAAAGATGATTCTTCCTTGTTCCAGGTCTAGTACTCTATTGTGCCGCCTAGCAGCTGCAACAAAGATAATATAATCCATTAAGCTAGAGACTAGAGTAAGCAGGTATAGGATAGCAAATAGAATAGCAGTAGAGACATTTTCAACCTCAAAAGGGAGATAATTTAAGGAAGGAGCCATTATTAAAACCAATGAACTCAGATCTGTATATTAAAATGTACAAGTTATAGGTAATAAGCAAGATTAAGTAGAGATCTTAATTGAAAGATGCAATCTTGCTTTCATATCACAGATACTGAGTAAAGAATGGAATAGGGCTTTGGAAGAGTATACATTATCAAATCAGAAGGATTGGTAAAAAACAGCAGGGGATAGTAAAATAGCATTGCATTTTAAGAAGCTATACTTGGAAAGACAGTAAAGTAAGACAGGAAACACTAAGCTTTCCGAAATTCTCTCCAAAACTTAATAAAAATATTGCCTCAAAGGGAATTTTGAGCAGTAGAGATAATCATATTTGGAGTAAAGCAGTTGACCTCCTAAAACAACTTGAGAGGACCTTAGGACAACCCCATCTTTAGGGACTGAGGCCTGGCCCATTGAAGTGCAAATACCTCTAAGCAGACTGCAGAATCAAGAAACAATAAGCCCCTGGGGGGTGGCAGCAACCTCTGCCTCAGAAATTTTCAACTTTTGGACCTTGTAGGAGTAGGATAGCTAAGAAAGGGAAGATGAAATAGTTCTCTGTTTTCTAAGGACACCAGGCACAGGTAATTGACCAGATGCAATCCAGAACTGTAACTGTGGGTGATGAGGTGGAAGCACATGCCATGTGGTGTGTGAGGTAGCAGAGGGGTGGAGACCCCTTTGGCTGTAGATACGGGCAGAGTGAAGGATCCTGGGTTTGGTTTCAGATTCTGGGGCAGAGAAGTGAGTTGAAGTTCCCAGATACAAGAGTGGACCAGAATGGAACTATAGTGATTGCAGTCACTACATGGCCAAGGGTACCAGTTTCAGTTCACTCACTCAGTGGTTAAGAGAAGTGCCTGAGCCCTAGACAGATCTTAGGAAGCAATGATAAGTAAACTCTGAAGCCTGTGGCATCATCTTCACTAACTCAGGAGTGGAAGTTGACTATAATAATAAATTGTTAACAACAACTTCAACAACAGCAACAACTAGTAAGCAAAAGACAAAGAACCTGATGATAGATAGCTACTGTGGGGAAAGAGAACATATGGGTTCATACTCCAAAGAAGATA
Source organism: Gymnobelideus leadbeateri (assembly GCA_011680675.1). Taxonomy (NCBI): domain Eukaryota; kingdom Metazoa; phylum Chordata; class Mammalia; order Diprotodontia; family Petauridae; genus Gymnobelideus; species Gymnobelideus leadbeateri. The sequence continues at coordinate 88,449 of WOXC01008290.1, forward strand.
GTGAAGCAAAAAAAAAAATCAAACAAACACTCCCACTTTAAGGAAAGATGTCAAATGGTCACAAATCCAAAAAGAGTTCTTGGAAAATTTAAAACGCACTTTAAAAATCAAACAAGAGAGGTAGAGGAAAAATCTGGAAGAAATAAATCAGAGTAATCCTAGAAAATCAAGAAAAATTATAAAAAGAAAGTCAAACAATATCAAATAAGAGATTCAAAAATATAAGGAAGAAAATAGTTCCTTGAAAACTAGAATTGAGCAGGGAGAAGGGAATGGTATTAAACATACTAAGAAACATTAAAAATCAAATCAAAAGAATAAAAAAATTGAAGAGAATGTGAAACACCTCATTACAAAAACAATTGATCTAGAGATTGAGGAAAGGAGAAACAATCAAGAAAAGATAGTACAAGAATTTTTGGACTACCTGAAAATTATGTTAAAAAAAGTATCTAGGGGCAATTATCTGGTGTTGTGAATAGAACACTGGCCCTTGAGTCAGGAGGACCTGAGTTCAAAACTGGCCTCAGATACTTAACACTTATTAGCCATGTGACCTTGGGCAAGTCACTTAACCCCAATTGCCCTGCCTACCCCCTACAAACAAAAAGCAAAAAAAAATTAAGAATCTAGATATGATATTACAACGAATTACTAAGGAAAATTGACCCAAAGTTGTAGAATGAGAGGGTAAAATTGAAATAGAAAAAATTTCACGAATGACCACCTGAAAGTGTGAGGAATGATTCATTTGGATCCCTACTATATTCCAATCATTATTAATGTTTGATATTTTATGTAAATCGTATAGGCATAACTGGATTAGACATTTTATATAGGCCACAAACTTTAATGAAATGTTCACTACATGTTTACCAATTATGAACTGTACTTCTGAAAACACAAGAATACTGACAAAGATACCTGCATTCTGTTTTACTTAAATTCCATGTCCAAACCCAGCATGGGTGGAATGTCTTGATTCTTTGGAAAGTTCCCCTACTTATTTCTGTACCACTGGATTACTCTCTTATGGGCAACATGAGCAGGTGTCCATCTTATGACTACTTAGTCTGTGGAGATACCCCACCCCATGATTCTCCTAAACTGTGATGCCTCCTGCTAATACATTATTTATGAACCTCAAGAGAA